>JAPYZJ010001822.1:0-28399 GCA_030522765.1 Ophioninae sp. B BG-2022a
GGGGGGGGGGGGGGGGGGGGGGGTGAGATGTGTTTTCTCGACTGTACGTCTTCTCTCTTTTTTTTTTTTTTTTTTGCATTTTGCGCGGACGCCCGAAGTCGGAATCGTTTTGCTCGTTGATACGCGAGCAATCGTGGCTTCGCGTTGCATAATAACCGGCAATCGAACGGCGGAAACAAAAGAGAGACGTGCAAATGTTTCTTGCAATAAGAAAAAAAAAACAAAAAAACAAAAAAACAAAAAAAAACAAAGCATCGTCCGAGCACTTTGCACACCCGAGAAGCCCGACGAAAGAGGGTCAAGTACACCCATAATTTTCCAGTTCTATCGAAATTCCACTTCCGAGTGCGCGTCCCCAATAAATGACCACTTTTGGGAAAATTGTTTCCTAACGGAATCGATAATGTGGTCAACGTCGATCGTTCGCTATATTTCTCCATGCTTGGGTTTTTTTTATCACTTTTTTTTAAATTTATTTAATTATCACTTTTTCAAAGCTGGGACTATTCGTAGTTGTAACAACAATGTATCATTATTGTTTTTTAATATTATTTTCATCGTCATGATTAATATTATTATTTTTGATATTATTAATTGTTATCGTTACTATTATAATCATCGTTATCAGTGTCATTTTCATCTGTCTTCGTCGTCCTGATATTTATTCTTATTATTATTATCGTCATCACCATCGTCATTATTATTGCTGTAATATGATATCAGAGTCAAGCAAATAGTAGCCAGATAATATTATGAATTAAAGTCTTGTTAATTAAATTAATAAAAATTTTCGTTCTTTTTTTTTCAACATTATCTGGCAATGCCAAAATCATCGTCAAAAAGAAGCAATGAAATTTTGGTGAGATGGATTAGATCGATTACTTTTCCATAAGTACGTGAATTAATTGATTTTTTATGCAGTAACGATTTTCCGAAAAAAAAAACCGGAAATGTCGATAGCGATAACACAATATTTCAGGCGTTGAAATATTTTCAAAATCATCGATAGTACGGTCGATTCAAAGGTCCATCAACGAAGCACCGTAGCGTGAGAAATGCTGAGCTCGTTATTCGTCCGAGCGAATAACGAGCAGTCGCAGAAGATTTCTCGGGTCAAACCGCGGTTCCCACCAGGATCGCCGTTTTATCTCGCGAGTGAAGATTATCGGGAGGAATTCGAGCGAGCTTCTGGGTTTCCCGTTTTTTTTTTTTTTTTTTTTTTTTTTTCGTTGCATTTGCAAATTGGTATGACGCCAGCGTCGTTTTATCGACGGGAATATACGCAATGTTGATAGGACGATGCACTTTTTTACGTGTGCACTTTACTCGCACTGTGATAAGGAGAAAACGAAAAAAAAAAACGAGGATAAACGCTCATTGGATGTGTATACTGTGCCAACCAAAAATTCGAAGTGAATATATAAATAGGAATGCCGGAGAAAAAAATGAGAATTTTTCGTATCGATGGAGGTTTTGGGCACTTTCCCTGTGCCCTCTTATTGGGCCTCGCACCATTGTACTGGGAATAAATGTATAAAAAGGAATTAAAGGGGAAAATAGTAAATGCCAAAAGAATGTAATTTATTTATCAACGCAGGTTTCCGGCAGTTTCCCTCTGCCCTCTTATTCAGCCTCGCACTTTTGTATTAGGAATGAATGTATTAAAAAGAATCGAGGGGAAAATAGTATATTCCAAAAAATGATAATGATAAATAAAATTACAGATTCTCTTGTCGACGAAGGTTTGGGGCAGTTTCCCTCTGCCCTCTTGAAAATCCGAAACAGTTCGTTAGAGAGTATTTGTCCATTCTATTATTAACGTTTTCGCTGCTCGTGTCGCCACATACCTACAACCAGAAACAGGAACGAGTCTTCGAGTTGAATTTTGGCCGAGATTTTTGGCTTGTAGCCAGAACCGCGGGAAGAGCAAACCGATGCGTCACACGAGTCTATGAAAGAAAGCCATTGTGTGACTTTCGTGGTGGGAAACCCAAACAAACCAGAGATTTCTATTAGTTACAATTTTTTGTTCGTTTCGATTTTTATTTACTTTCATTTATAACCGGACTGAATATTTTATGAATTTTTAATTTATTGTTTATGAATTAAACTATTTAATAAAACTTATCGTTAAATAAATAGTTACTTATTCGTTGTTCGTGAAAGGCTTTTTAAAAAATTTATAAAAATAACTCAAACAAATTGTGGACGGCTTTCTACAAAAACTTTTTTCAAATTGCTAAAAAATATTCCGAGATTTAAAAAAAAATCTGAAAATGTTACTAACTTTTATTGATGGGGCTTAATTGTTCCAAATAACCTCTAGAATAACCTCTTTCATAGAATAGGTCAAATTATCGGTCACCCCATCTAATAGATTTTTCAAATAGTATTTTTAGTTTATTTCATAACAATGTTAATAAATTATCAATAACCTGTAGTGAGCGCATGCGCCGACAATAAAATACAAAATGCCGAAATATGTTGTCTGAAATAACAACCGCAAAAGCGAATAACAAACGTAATACGTCATGCACGATAAATAAGTGCAAAAATACGTCGAACGAAGGTTTTGTTGCTTACTTGCCAACGAGACACTATCGCAGAGAAACAAACGAGTCTCGATGAGATCTATGTAAAACCGTCAGTGCGAAATATCCTTCCTAGATAAACCAAGTGGAGTTCCCCCATAAAAATTGGCGTACGAGCCTTTTGCGTCCAACGATTTTCCCCTTTCTCCAATTTTCTTCCCCCTTAACATTGAGCATTGAAAAAGCTTTGGGATAACAGTAAAAGAAATAAAAAACAAACAAAAATTCTAATTCTCTCATTTTCGAACTAATTATGACATAATTAATTGCACCGAAAATAAACGAAATTCCAGAAATAATTTTCTAAATTTCTTTTATTTATTACAAAACAAATTATACTTCCAAAAAAATCAGTTTACTTTTTAATTCTTTTTTCCTCTATTTTTTATTTTTATTTCAATAAAAAACCACATTTTTCAAAATTATCGCTCAAATCCTTGAATGGGAATCTCAAAAACGTTGACCTACTTTCCAATCCCAAACGAACCCAAACACTCGAGAAAAAAGCAAAAAAAAAGTTTTCCATTGCATCCCAACAGTGTAGTGGTCAATATTATTAAAAATCCTTCGACGATCCGTACTATCTTTTTATAACTGAAAAATTTTTTATTTTGAAAAATTTTTTATTATGAAAAATGAGTAAAAAACGAGACTAATGAGACTGAATAAAGAAATTATTGAAGGATCGTTGTAGAAAAAGGAAAAAAAATAAATGAAAAAAAAAAGGAAATTTGAGCATCGAAGCAAAAAGCTGCTGGATTTATTGATTATTCTGACGTGTCGTGGATAATCGAGCAACGAGATAGACGCAACGAGAGATGACGTCGTAAACATCAATTTGCAATTGCGAGAATAGTCATTTTTCGGAAACGAAAATTGATATTAATCTGGATTGATGACGGCTAATGATGATGACGCTTGCATCGTTGGAACGCAACATGAATTATATCGTTTTTGCTCAGTTCCATGTATTTCTTCCCGAGGATTGGAAAATCAAAAATCAAAAAATTGATATTTTTTTGGGCGTTTTCTTGTGTAATGATTTTTAGAATGAACATTAAAAATATAATTTCGATTAGCATTGAAAAAAGGGGATGAAAAAGCCGTTGAAATTGTGTTATTATTTATCGTTAATAATTATTGTTTTTATGCTTCAAATTAATGTCATGATCGATCATTTTTACAATTTCAATTTTTAAATAATTGTTATTATAACCGATTTTTACAATTATCCCAATAAGTATTACAAATTATTACAAATAAATCAATGAATAAATAAATAAAAAATATAATTTAAAAAAATAAGAATCAATAAATCAGTAAATAAATAAATATTAAAAAACCAACAATTGAAAGATACTCAAAGTATTTATTAATAATACCTGAACATGGTTCGACACTAGTTTGCTTCGAGTAACTAATTAAATCAGGGAGTAAAAAAATATTTGAAAAAAATAACAAACAAAAAGCAAAATGGGTCCAATTGGGATATAATCATAAGAAATTTCATGACTCTGTCAATGTACATCGTATCAACAAATGAACCATTTAACCATGTGTCAGGAAAACTGGCAAGTGTCGGAACGAGAGAATAATCCAAGAAAAGAGTTAAAAGCGTGTAATCGAGGTTTGTTACACTTGAGGCCACTAGATCTACTATCCTTCACGAATACATCGAGGTACGCGTGCAACGCTCGTGGGTATACCGTGAAAACAAGCCTATTATAACGAAGCCGACTTGTTAATCATCTTGATCGCCATCGTCGTCGTCACCGTCGTTTTCGCTGTTCTCATTCGATGCGATCCATTAACATTAAATTACAGTTGTCTGACGACTCCAAAAAAAATCACGTGATCAACCATTATCACATTTTACAATCTCATTGATCCATTATGTTTTTTCATGGTCCATTTCATGGCCCATTGTTATTGTTATTTGAATCCACAAGTGGGGGGAAGAGTTCTAATTAATTATGCTGAATTTTTTAATTATCTTCTGGACCGGAAATGCCACTTTCGAGTACTTGATGACGGATCGATAATCGAAAAATCTGATTAATTGAAAAAGCGTGAAAACAATGGTATACCGTACGATTTGTTGGAATTTTAATTGACCGAGTTTTTTTCAGTTACCCTGTGCCCTGCTGAACATATTTTTCGATGCTGAAAAAAAATGTAAAAATAATATTAAAATAGTATAAATCGCCGAATTGCGAAATAGAAAGAGAAAATAAAAATAAAAAATGTTTAAGGCGTCTTTGGGAAATGGAAGAAGCAGGTACGAGTCATAAAAAAAAAAAGATCGTATTCGAAGTCACGTACGAGATTTAAATGGCAATGTGTGACCAAACGAGAGAGTCTCTGTTCAGTGGAAACGCGTTTGGGCGTCGCCCTTGCGACACCATCGTCGAGACCCCGTACAAGATCGTAAAAAATTTTCTACTCTTTTTTGGTAGTGATCGAGTACTCTCGACGCTGCGAGTGTCACCCACGGAAAATGAAACAAAAAAATAAATAAAGAACTCTTTTAAGGCGAGTTAAAACGTGAGATACATGAGCCCGAAAAAAAATAGTCGAATTTTTAAACCGAGATTTCTTAATGATAAAACATTTTTATCCAAAATGGCGAGGATAAGACCCTCGAGGACAGAGGCCTGAATGTACACAAAAAATTTCATCCCAATTGATTCATCGGTTAGGGAGAAAAGTTCTTTCAAAATCTCGAAAGTGTTGGAGTGAACAAAACTCGAATATTTTATAGAATTCTATTTTCTTTTTTAGCTTTACGAAGTTGAAATTTGGAAATTCTTGGGTACATGAAAATGTCTGAAAAATTGACGAGGTGAAAGATACCCTCTATCAACCCTGAATGAAAACTTTATCATTTTGACATCACTGATGAGGGCCAGCCATACTGCGAGACTTCCAGTCGTGTTGATATAGTTGCCGAATTAAATGATACAAGGTAACAAGGTGGATACCAGACATGGCAAATTTATTATATTTGGTCAATTGCTGCGCAATTCATACCCGTAAAAAGGAACGGCAAAAGAATTCGTGAGGAATAGTACAGTGACCGAAAACGAAAAATAGAACATTTTTCCTATTTAATGTGGGAATAGAACAAATCAAAATTAACCATACGAATAGCTGATTCAACAATTAATTACCGATTGAAAATCCTAATTGATCCACTTTTAATAACTGCTTTTTTTCAACTAACCAATAACAAAAATATCGCAATTTTTAAATGTAATTATTACCTTCATATTATCTTAATATTTTCGATAACAATAAGTATCATTATCATTATTATTATTATCATAAAAAATGGTAGAAATAAATGGATTTATGTTCTCTAATTTGTCGATTCGGAAATTTTTCTAAATTGACTAATAATATTCAGCCTTACGAAAACTTCACTTTTATTTAATGTGAGCCTTTAATTCAATTTCATCATCTCAATTGGATTTTATTATAGTCACAAAAACGAATAGTGAAACATATATTTTCTAATTTTAAATACTATTAAATAAAAGCTTTGTTTGTTAGCATTCCAAAAAATCGAGTTTTGGCAGTTGGTAAATTTATTAACAAATTATTATATAATAGTAATTATTATTGATTGTTATTACGTAACAAAAATTGTTATATAATAATAGTTATTATTTAAAATCACCACATAAAAAATTCATTCTATATCGTTAGTTTATACAATCAACAAAAAATGTAACATTCATTTAAAAAAAAAGGAAAAAATAATTGCTACTCCCTATGATTTATAGAATTATGATAACTTACGGTGAAAATTGAAAAATTAATCCTAAAAGACACAGGTGGATGATCGATTAAAGAGCCACGGATTTATTCGCCCAGGCACGTAATGATTATATTGGGAGCACCAAAAACTCGTGGAACAATTCGCGGTCGAATAAACGCTTAATACTGCTCAAGATATCCAAGGATGGAGGCTCGAAAAACAAGTTGTTTCAACTTGAGAATTCGCTTTCTCGAAAGAAAACAATGTGTTTTCGCAAAACTGGATATAACTGGAAATTGTGGATCGAAAGTAAATGTTGCTTTACGAGTAAGAAAAACATTGTAATGAAGTGTGCAACACTTGACAATCCTACAGGGAGAATGAGAAAGATACCTGGTGAACCAAAATGACGAGGCCAATAAGGATAATTGAAAACAAAGGACTGTGTCCCAAAGTGAATTATTAGAAAAAAAAGCCACGATTGAATTTGTAGTTTATTAAAATTAATTGAAAATTTATTTTAGATGATAAAAAATAATTATTTAATAAAAATTTTATTCACGATAGCATTCTTGTTACAAATTGTTAAATTTTCTTTTAATTTGTAAGTGTACTCAAAATTGCTACGTTTATTAAAAACTGGTAAATTTGTTCAAAGCTATTTAGTTTATTTACAGATAATAACTTCGTTAAAAATACGTAAATTTGTTTCAAATTATACATTTTTTAAGTCCGCAACTTTTGCGAAATAATATTTATTTGATGTTTTTAAATATAAAAAAAAAATGTTTTTCTATATTTATTTAAAATTAGTACATTTGTTTGAAACTGGTACATTTGTATAATAATGCTAATTTTTTTAAAGAAGTAAATTCTATTTAATCCAGTTCATTTCGAAATAATAATTTTATTTCAAATACCGATTTTTAATATGAAATTTATTTCGATATTGCAAAAGTATAAAAAATGTCTGTGTTCGTAGAAAATTCGGTTAAAATTCGTTTAAAATTGATATAAAATAGTTGAACATATGTGACTATAACACTGAACAATATGCCCTTGTGGCCACCAATCTTTTTTCTCTTTCTTCGAATATTCTGCTGCTTCGAGTATTATAGTCAAACATATGTTTGAACAACCTGAAACAACATATATATCTCCGTCTCTCTTCCAATTCCTTTGAAGTGGAAATTTCTTCAACGGCGTGAAAATAAGGTTTACAGAATTAGTGTCTGTGGCATTTTTCACTTACCACCATAATTTGAATATCTGTGCCGCATGTGCCCGTTTACGTTCGTCTAAAAAATTACGCAATATTTTCGTAACTGCTAGAGCCAACATTTATCGTGATGGTTCGATTGTTCTTACACGAGACATAAAAAATCATCGGGGCAATGTGGCATTCGATTACCTTCGTCAATATCTTTTACTCTGCTTTCCAAATATTTTTCATTTAAAAATATTGAAATGAAATTTTGAAATAGTCCATGTAATAACATTAAATATTTAATATACAACATATTTAATTAATAGCATTAAAATCAACGTTTCAACGACCGTTTCTCTTTTGAAATATTTAAACTTAATTTGTTTTACATTTTCAATTTGCCAACAATGTTTCGAATTAAAATTCATAAATGTCCATATTTCAAAAACTGAAAATTATCAAAAGTAATTATAAAAATTATGACAAAAATGTTAATAATATCAATTTAATATTTTTGGCGCTCCTATCTGTCAAAAAAAAATTGTTTGTAGTTTAAATAAATCAAATTGAAAAATATGCGTTGAAAAATTTACTTCCAATATTTTTCGATTATAAAATAAATAACAACATTTATCTTACATTTTATATCCAACGCCTGCTCTCCCGATGTGGTTCGTGAATAGAATAACCCGACCTTATTGCATAATATATATACATATATATGTGCACACGTGCTGTTTATCCGGTGCAATGTGCGATCCAGTAAACGAAGCAGGCTCCAGCGTGGATAAATATACTAAAATGTTTTTGGGCGACTGACTCGGCAGCCGCGAGGAGTCTTCATCTCGTCACACGTTCTCGACCCAAATTTAGTCCCAAAACTTACGAGTTTCCGAACTTCCGTTATTCTCGTGAAAGTAAAGGGGGAGACGAATGAGGCGCCATTTAAACGAAACATAAAGTTGGAAAAAAATGAGAAAGATATTTGAGGAATTATTATTTAAGGAAAGAAAAATTCTGATGTATTTTTTATTGGGCCTAAATTAATTAATTAATTTATTCGTTCATTTAATTATTTGTGTTTATTTATTTATTTACTTTCCATAAATAATGCTATTAAGAAAATATTTCGAACGGAAAGCCCCGATTTTCTTTTTCCCGGCAAAAAAAATTAAGAAAAATCAGTTTCCATGTATATTTAAAAGTAAAAAAAAAAAATACATAACTTCTTCACCTATGAATAATTATCGACAAAGTTTGGTGCACGACTTTGTCAATATTGCCAATTCATAAAAAATGGAATTTTTTTTTCATAACCGATTTTTAGTCTACTGAATTAGCCTAAATGTTTGGTACGACATGACCTCGATATTAATTCCAGACTTGAATGTTTTTCGTTCGTAATGAGGCACGTAAAAGTAGCCCTTTGACCTTCCAACGAAGCTGAATGCGCGTGCACGTTTATTTTTTCGAGAGGGCTCGAGGCCCTCTCGAGGTCGATATTGAATTAAACGATTTAGCGTTTGCCAAGGCTGTTCCCGATCTATCTGGTGACCGGTAACGCACGTGCGAAGGTCCCGTCGTTGATGGGACGATCGTCTGGCTCCTCGTTATCAGAAGATCATAAAGATGAACGTCGAGCCACCAAAAAAATCACATTAATAAGATTCAAAATTGTCATAAAAAAATATAAGAATATTTAGATTAAAAATATAAAAATTGCATTCTGAAAAACTTGTCATAATAAAATAAAATATTTTTTATAGTACATATTTAATAAATAATATGGAATTAAACTTTTCAATGTCTATTCAAAAATATTTCAATTGAATTAAATTACACTTTTTTAAAAATATTTTCAATATATTCAAAACATTTAAATATTATCAAAATTAATCAAGGACAGTACAAGGACATTAATGGGCAATCAATAATTCATGGATTAATAAAAATAATAGAATAGAGAAGTAATAAAAATTAATCAATCGAGATGGCTTGATTTGACCAAAGGTGATTTTACAATCGTAAATAACATTATACGAGGTCATAAGAAAAGTTTATATCGAAAGGAAAGGGACAGCGAGAGAGAAAGAGAAAGGGAGAGAGCATGAGAGGGATGATGATGATGACGATGATGATAACGTTTATTATGCCTTATTATAACTATGAGGCAAGATAATTATAATAATAAATACATGAATTATATAAATAAAGAAATTAACCATAAAATAATACAAAATAAACTATAATAAAATAATGATAATAACACAATCATTATTATTGTTGTTAATATTGTACGAATTGTAAAAATTTTATTATATTATCGTTATCATCATATAAACAATAATAATAATACAGAGGAAGAAAGAATGGCAGAGAGAATAGAGAGAGAGTGAGAAAAACAAAAAACTGACAAATAGAGTAAAAGAGGAATGTAAAGAGAAGGAAGAGGGAGAGAGAGAGTCATGCAAAAAGGGAGGGAACAAAGAGGCATGGATGAATCGTATCGTACGAAAGAAACGTCGACAGACATCGACGTCGTCCCAAGAGTTCGATGCACTCTTTTTCTCTCCCTCTCTTTTTTCTCTTCGTCTCCCTTCCTCTCCCGCCCTCTCCCTCTCTCCTTTTCAATCTTTCTGCATTTGTCATTTTCTCTCTCCCTCTCCTTATCAGCGAAGCGTCCGCTCACTTTGAGTCCTCGTTTCGTTCTTTCTTTTCGATTCGTCGATAGTCATTTTTTTTTATCACGATAATCACGCACTCCAATGTGATATTCGTATTTTGTTACACTCTCTGTCCTCGTCATCCACCCAAATTTATCACCCAACGTTCGATCAAGTATCAGGAAAAAATTTTTTTTTATTTATTTGTTTATTTGTTTACAATTATTTATTCAGTTTTGTATGGATAGATAAAATATATAGAGCGGTAAAAAACATAAAAATAAAAGAGCACGTCATTTTCTTATCAATGAAAAATGAGCATGAGATTATGATAAAATTGATTATTTTTTACGTGTCATCTTTTACAAACGGCCATTTTTCCTTCAATAACGAGACACACATTTTTGTAACAAAAAAAAAACGGAGTTTTCAGTTAGCTTTTCAGCTTTTTGGAGAAAAAAAAAATATTTCGCAGATATTTTTCAAATTTATTTGTTTATAATTATTTATTCAGTTTTATATGGACAGGTAATCCGAATAAATTCGGATTTTTTATTATTTAATTATTTATTTATTTGTTTAGTTATACAGTTTTTTTTATGGATAATCGAATAAATTCGAATTACCTTTAAATTATTTATTTATTTGTTTTTTTATTTATTCAGTTTTATATGGATAATCGAGTGAATCCAATGAAGGTCAGTAAATGTCATCTAACGACTTTAACAATTATTATTATTTTAATTTATTATTTTTAGTATTATTAATAATTATAATTAATAATATAATAAAATATGAATGCTCAGAAAGGATATTCGGCGAGTTATGTATCACTCTGTATACATATGTTATTAGTACAGCTGACGTTCTATTAGTTCATTTTTTTTTCGTTTTTAATGAATAAAAGTTATAATAATTTTAGCTGGTTGGTTTGAGGGAATTTCAAAATAATTTTATCATTTTTACAACCCTACTTTTGCGTGGACACGATCCAGCGAAGAAATAAAAAATGTATACTGGCAATAATCGTATCGTAGGAATGAATCTCTCGAGAGTTGGATATGGACACGTGAACGGCTCGTGGAATACTCGCTTTCGTCAGCCTCAAACGTGTGCAGTAACTTAACCGGTCCTTGAAGAGGGCTCTCCCTCACTCAACATCGTAAACAATTACTTTCTAGCTTGGACGAACATTTATAGGGTGTCCCGTATGAAATGAACCATTCCATCTTTGAAATTGTTCATTTTAAATAAACTAAATAATGAAGTGAAGAATTTGTTGATTTACAAGTTTTTAAAAATTATAATGTCGTAATTTTACATTTCGAAAAATACAAATAAGAAATTATAACAAATCGTCCTTATTATTATTTATTTATTTTTCAATAATACATTATTGGGGAAAGAAAATTAATGGAACAAACTGGAAAACAAACAAAAAATTAATCAATATTAATGAAATAATAAATCGAGGGAAAAAATTCTCAAATTTCACATGTCCATTTGAAAATCAATTTATTGTATTAATATACAGAAAATAACATAAAAAAATCGTAATTCTTTAAATATCTTACTAAAATCATTGAAGTTTTCGAGATTGTTTAGAAAAACAATGCACTTTTAAAAATACTCAATTACATTATGTAAATAATTGTAATTGTCGAAATACTTCATAATAATTCTGCAATTTAAAAAATGGTGCTAAAACAATCGTTAAAAGTCTTAATTTAATTTAAAAATCAAACATTTCGAAAATCCAAATAACCGCAAGCAAAAATTGGGACCAAAATAAAAAATGAAAAAGCCAGTCGAATTTTTCTTAAGAGGATGAACCCAACTAGGCTGCGAGAAACGATTGTCATGTGAATTCAAAGAGAATTTTGGATTGAATTTTTTATTTGGGTTTGTTTGGGTTAATCGAGCGAACGTTAAAGCTTAAGGGGGATCGAATAAGCTTAGGTGGAGATAAAAAGTTAATGTATTCGCTTGAGAGCTCGCGGAAGGTGGCAATCGATTCACCTTATTTCTCGGCACGAAAACCTGTTTTTCCTCGTTATACCTCAAGCCTCAAGATAGCTTGGTACGTGGAAGGTTCTCGAGTTCCCCTGCTACCTGAGTTGGCCTATGACCACGCGCAAACAACATTGAAAAGTGGAACGTAGATCTGGAGAACCGGTCCAGATTTCCAGACTTGAAAATCAATGTTGCAAGAAATTGCATGAACTTGGAGGGAATGAAGAAAAAAGAAAATCTACGAGGGAAAAGGATTTTGAGCGGGAGGGGGGAGGGGTTCAGAAAAATCGAAAAATTGATCAATTGGGGTAGTTCGTCATCCCAATATCAACATTCTTATCAAATTGATAACAACTTGAAAACAAGTGCAAATGAACTCGAAAAATAATGAAAATCGAAAGGCGATGAACTCGTATATCCATCGAAATCGGTCACCAGAAGGTGAAAAAACAACGAGATGATGAAACACGATGCTGATGAAATTCGACGATCAAATTGACAGGGAGAAGAAAAAGAAATTTCCTAACGTGTTTACAGTCGACGAACAGCGCCCTCCGCGTGGCGATGTCCGACAGAAAAGGTCAAAGGGCACTAACCTTAAGGATAAAAAAGGTAATTCTAACTTTCAACCCCTTAAAACTTACAGGGTCAATTTTAATCATCTGGATATTCATTTTGGTCCTTAATGCTTTCTTCCGATTCGCCCAAGCGCTATTTCCTGTTTATTTCAAAATTTTTAGAGTGAAATAAGGATGAGTCAAAATTTATCCATTTCGTACCGAAGTAACGTACCCAAAAATAGGCACTTTTTTATTCGGTGATTTCACACTTTTTTTGCAAAAAAGAAAATTCCGAATCGATTTTGTTGAATTTTGAAGTTTTCTTTTTCTTCAAAATGAATATTTCGCAGAATCATCTTTATTTACTTTTTGAGAGATTTTCCAAAGTATAACAAGGTGGGAATAATTCTAAAACCAATTTTTTATATTTCTCTTTTTTGATAAAGAGACTTTTCGCGTATTTTTCTTTTTTAAGATTTTTCATTTCGAAAAGTCGAGCGATAAAAAACATGAAGATAAAAGAGGACGTAATTTTCTTATCAATAAAAAATAAGGATGAGATTATGATAAAATTGATTATTTTTTACGTGTCATCTTTTACAAACGGCCTTTTTTCCTTTAATAACGAGACACACATTTTTCCCACGAAAAAAAAAACAGAGTTTTCAGTTAGCTTTTCAGATTTTTGGAGGAAAAAAAATATTTCGCAGATATTTTTCAAATTTATATTTTGGGCGTTTAAAAAAAACAGTGGGGTGAAAATAGGCTGGTTAAATTGCAAAACGGATTGAAACCCACCTCGATAACAATAAATTCAGGAATTCCCTCGCTTCAGGCACTTTTGGATAATGGAATGTTGACAAAAAAATGGCACATGAAAATTGGCTCGCGTTCTTCCTGCAGTGAGTTTATCAAACGATGCGCTGAAATATTTATACCCCTTCTATTATATTGCCCTCGAATTATGAGAGCTATAAATACATGTATTCTCGGAACCCAAAATTTGTTCTCGGTTTTATCGAACACCAGTCAAATTTGCCGAACACTATTATTATCAATAAAAAATTATTTATAATTCTGAAAGATATTTCTAAAAGAAATATCACTGAAATATCGAATTCTAAAATTATTTTCAAAAAGTATAGCAAAGAGTGTGAAAGAATAAATTAGAAACTGCCAAATTACCATATTCACCCTCTTCGTATTTGTTTCGTTACTTTATTTCTGTTATTAACAACAATTCATAAAAACGTATTTTTATTAACAACAATTTTGGACTTTCGTCTTTGGCGACTTTCAGCCCATGCAGAAAGCACTTCGGGAAGTAACTGTGAATTATTTTGAATTTTTTGAAAACTGGAGAATTTTTGAAAACCCCAGTGTTACCGAAACGCGCGATTTTTTCAAAATTCACCCCGGAAATTAATTAAATTTTTCAACTTGTTTATCAATTGATAATTTGATACTCGATAAGTATATTAAATTAAGTAAACAAATAACCAAATGGAATAAAATTGATAAAATAATTCAATCAAATGCATTTATTCATAAATTCGATGAATTAAATAATTCAATTCTATTCATTTATACCTTTATCCAATTAAACTTCAATTTTATTATCCAATGAAAAAATTGTCATTGAATAATAAAGATGAAATTTGTATAAAGAATGAAATTCATTTGTATATATGAAAAAATCCAGAACATTTTTGTATTGAGCTAACTAATTAACCAATACAAATAAAAAAAGCAATTGAGTCTCCGATCTATACATACATATACAGAAATTTGTTTGTCTATCGATTCGTCATGTTCCCTATCGAATTGCACGAAATTGCATCATGTCGGACTTTCGTTCAATCCATAATTAATCATAAAAGTTTGCAGTCAAATAAAATGACCATTTGCAGCTTGGTCCGTCATTCTTTTCTTCCAACATAACTCATTTAAATTAGATAAACGCATGTTTTTCTCAATGTTTTTGCGCAGCGATAACGACACCCTGATAAAGCGGTGATAACGACAAAATGGAAAAAATAGAGTACACGTTTCGAGATGAGATTTTAGGTGACCGGTTGTGTGTGTATAAAGTTGAATAAAAATCGTACAAAAATAAAAAAAAAACATTAATTAAAAGTCAACTACAAATCAAATTAAAATAAAGTTAAAATTAAATTAGAATTTGATAAAAATGGAATTGAAATAAAATAAAAATAAAATACGAACTAAATAAAAATAAAATACGAACTAAATAAAAATAAAATAAAAATAAAATAACAATTTAATACAAATGAAATAAAAATGTAATTAAAATTAAATAAATGTTGAATAAAACAGAAGATGAAAAAAAAACAAACAAACGACAATCGTACTTGGCGATCGTGCTTGCATTCGCCAGAGGACTCACGTCATTTCCAATTTGACCCATTCTGCCGGCACCACCAGCGGCACTGTCAGTGATCGTATCCGCCTCTCGGGAGAATTCTCCCTCGCTCGTCACGGGAATTTTGAATGTCTCGACGACAAAGAAAAACGCACAAATCAACTTTTTCTCGCACTTTGATTTTTTCCTCTCTTTTCACCCGCACAGATAGCACCGCCGAAAAATTCGCAAAAAAAAAGATTATTTTTCGATGTATTTTTTGGTTTCTGCGAACTTAAGTTCTCCCAGATTTTCGCGTTCGATTTTTTTTCTTTCGAATTCCTTCGAAATCCGGTAAAACTGAGATCAATTTTTTTTCTTCTACAGAACTAAGTTGATATATTTATTTATATTTACACGAGTTTGTACAAGAATTTGTTTTTATTTTTGCAAAATGTGTGGGCAGATTTTCGAGAAATTGTTTATTCTCAAAATCACCTTCGATCGTTCCGTGACTTTCGATCGGTAATCGATTCTCAGCTCGATACCTCGATATCGATCGATTTTATCGATTGATCGATTTATCGTTCGTTATTATTTTTTTCTTCTCCACCAGACTCGTATTTACAGGTGTGTGCGAAAACGTCCGAAACTTATCACTCTTGTAGCGTAAGAAAAAGAAAATATCAGTCATATCACAGACTTTCTTGAAGCGTCAGCTATCTCTCTCTTTCTCACTCTCTCTCTCTTGACACGCCTCGTTCGTCAAATTTTCGAAAGATTTTTTCGAGTGTCAATTATTCCGTGCGAAATGATGCCTGGTGATGCTCACTCGTTTTTGTGCCTCGAAAAATTGATGACGCAATATCCTTGTCAATTTTGTTTAGCAGAAGTATAATTTTTTTTTTTAATAATAATCTTACGTTTTTTCTCTTTGAATTCTTCACACGTATTTAGTTTTCCTTAATTATTACTTATTTTTCATCGATTTCTTAATTCAACAAAATTACGTATTTTCGTTTTAACTCTCACGTATAAACCATTTTATTTTACTCACACGTATTTTATTTATTTGATTTATTTATTTATCACACGCATCAAAGGTAAACCTCTTATTTATCGTCCGTGTCGACGCAATTTTTTTTCTTCCCAAATCTTTTATTCTCAATTTTTCGATTTATCGAATTTACGTAATTTTTTTTCGAAATCCGTGATTTCGTTCCGTCAATTCAAATATTCCTCGAATCGACGTTTTCTTCATTCATATATATATATATATATATATATATATTTTCGCAATTTTTCCAAAATCGACGAATAAGCGCACATTATTCAAGTGCCTTTTTTCAATTATTAAATTCGTCGAACGTACTTTTTAAAAAAATCGCTATCACTGTCAAACGAGTCAAAAATAAAAAAAAAAAATTCAAATAAAAAATTTCGATACACGTGAAAATCAATCGATTTTTATTCTCGAGTGTTCTTCGATCATTTTACTTTGATCGTAGGTTTCAAGGTAATCCTTTGTCGTTTCTTTTTTTCGTTCAATCGCGAGTAACGACGATTTGCATCGTTCACTGCGCGTGGGGCTCCTCAAGTTAACACTCGTGAATACCGCGAACCCGTCCACGCTGAAGAGTTTGATGGACGAAGACGTACGTGTCGATTATTGGTGTTGGAGTTTTTCTCGGTTGGTTGGTATTATCGTTGGTGACGACGACGACGAGGACGAACAAAAATATTTAAAAAAAAAAAACGAGGGATCCGCCTACCCCGTAACGGAGCCGGTTCCTAACTGACGGCTCGAGAAAATCGTCCGAGAACGCCATGCGATCATCTGGCCGGGGATCTCGTCGAGCACGAGTGGAGGGGACGATCGGAGAGCTACGAAAACAGACCTGGTGGGGGAAACCCCGACGAAACGCGTGTGTGCGTGAACTTCGTGCACGCGCGCGCGCGCGCACTCACCAGTGACGTATTGAGCAAAGTGTCTGCGCACTTTTCATACACATGTACTTTTTTTCATTTTTTTTTTCTCTTTTTTTTTTCTTCATATCCTTCTTTTTTTTCAATTCCCTATTTTTTTCGTTGTATTCTTCCTCTTCTTCGTTCTATTTTTTTTTCTTCGTATTCCTCCTCTTCGTTTTTTATTTTTTTTATTTTCTTTTTTTTATTTTTTCTCTTTTTTTCTTTTTTCTCTTTTTTTCTTTTTTCTCTTTTTTTTTCTTTTTTCTCTTTTCTTATTTTTTATCTTTTTTTCATTTTTCTCTTTTTCTTTTTTCTCTTTTTTTCTTTTTTCTCTTTTTTTTATTTTTTCTCTTTTTTTCTTTTTTCGCCTTTTTTTTCTTTTCTCTTTTTTCAATTTTTCTCTCTTCTTTCTTCCCTTTTTACTGCGTATTCTTACTCTTCTATTTTTCTCCTGGGCCTCCGGAATGGTTGCGCACCTATATTGACGACTTGATATACCACGATTTATTCACCGATGAAATATCGTACCGGGTGAGACCTTATCGACGGCCTTGCGATACGCGTATGATGATATTCGAATTTACGGAGGCGGGGGCGGATGGAGAGGGATCGGGCAGGGGAGTTGGATGCCATCGTGTTTTCGAATATTGAACGATTTCGTGGTCTTATCAGCCAACGAAAAGTACGAAGTTACTTGAGAATGCCGGGTTTGGGTTTGGGTTTAATGTTTGGGTTTATCGTTATGAGTTATAATTTGCAAATAATTATATTAGAATTTGATGATAGAAAAATCATAAATATTTTGATAATAGAAAATTGAGATTTTTGATAAATCATAAATATTTTTGATAAGATTTTTTGATAAAATCATAAGTATTTTGATAATAAAATAAAACATTTTTTAATAATATTTTAGTATTATAAATTGTATTATATACTTAACACTATTGTTTATAATATAGAGTATTTTTATCAAGAGTTATGAAATTTGGTGTGTGAATAATAACAGTTCAATTATCGTCATTAATAGTCTTAATAAATGAAGGTTTATTTATGAGCAGATGGAACGGTCGGCGCTGAATAGTCGATCGTCCGATCCGATGTTTTCTGAATTTTGAAAAATCATTGCGGCAAATCAGCACGTTAACTCGCAGCTTTTGTATCGATCCGAAACTCATTCGATTTTAAAAACAATCAACGAATTGTTCATCACATGGAACTGGGTTTTTCCGGAGGGGGGGGGGGACCCTAGAAATTGAGCCGACAAAAGAGGGCCCGTGGTGCACGTGTTACGTTACTGGAAAGAAAGAGACGGAAAACGCTGTCACGAATCAGCTGATACCCTAGCAACGATACTTACTAACCGTCCTAAATATATACTTTTCCGAATGTATATGCTCGCAATGCGCGATCTATAGAAGACATGAGCTGTTGCAGGCTTTTGCCCGTTGCATTTGCACGTGTGCACATCCGCACGTATGCATCCACTCGGGTTTTGCTTTTTTTCCGATAGCGCGGAAAGACACTTTGAGGTCGTTGCACATAGGTCAATTCAGCTGTCAGTAAAAATCACCGCCCTCAAAATCGACAAATTGTTTACTAATGCGTAGCTCTTTTCTTAATAATTTGTAAATAATTGACAAGCCAAGGAATTTCAGTCGTTTTTAAGTTTTTCAAAAAAGAAGGAACGGAAAAAGACTTTTACAGGTTTTGGTATTTTTTTGCAAAATATTTATGGTACCTAAATTGGGAATTCCACATTCTTTGTGATGTGAACATTTTCAATGAAGTATCTTTTGCATTTTTAAAAACGTAAAAATGTAAAAGTTGTGTGTTTTTGTTTGAAATTTCTTTTTCTACAAACAAGAGAAATTTTGTGTTGTAAATAAATGAATAATATATAATAACAAATAATATAATATAATAAATGATTATCCAAAAATCTGTTAGACCACAAACGTCGTTTAAATTAAAGAAAAATTCATGTGGGGAGTACGAAATATTTGTAGCAACAATTCAACTGAATGATTTTATAAAGAATAATACCTCACCAGTTTAGTAAACAAAAAAGTGGCTTGGGTAGAAAAAAAAGTGACAATTTCGGTACAAAATGTTTATCAACAAATTGGAGCTATTTGTATAATATAAAAAAGTATAATTGTACAATATGAAAAATTGTATTCACTAGTAAATTATTATTTATTTTTAAATTGAATATTTAAATTATTATTATTCAATTTAGTATTAATAACTAATAATAATAATAATAGTTGTAATGTAGTAATTGTAGTATTAATAACTAATAATAATAATAATAATAATTGTATTTTTTGGGTATTAAATAAATGTAGTTTTTATCATCTTCCTTATTATTTTATCATACAATATATTTATTTGCTTTTTATATATATCTTTTTTAATTTTCTATTCATCCAACTTATTTATGTTATCAACTAACATAAATGTTGTAAAAATTACTTCTTTTGGAGAATTCTGTTTTTCGTGAAGTCACAGTTACCCAACCCCTCGAATGTTTTCCACTTAGGCCAACTTTTTATTTTTTATCGCCCAGAATCTCATTTAGTCGTTCAATGGCTCATCGTCGTGATATTCACATGACTCTCTCTCTCTCTCTCTCTACCTGTACTCGAACGCCACTTTCAATATTGGGAGGCGCAACGTATTTTTATTCCAAGCGGAGACGATCGTCCGACTCGATTAAATACGCAATGTGATCAGCCGAGTATGCGGTAAACAAGCTGTTTGTCGGTCAGAAAAATTCCTTAAGCATTGCACGAGCCTGGAAAGTCAAGTGAAACGTGGCAATACGTTAATCTCAAATTTTGACAGTTTTAAAACGGTCACAGCTCCGAGTGTCAGCTTAGGTCAGTACTTGGATGGGTGACCGTCAAAAAAAGAAATATTAAAAAAAAAAAGAAGAAATATTGTTTCTCTGCTAAAATAAGCGGTCACCCATCCGAGTATTGGCTAAAGCCGATACTTTGTACCGATATGAGCGGTAACCAAAGCCAATATTCGGATGGATGACCGCTCAAACTTGGAAGAAAAGCGATATTTTATGAATTCTCCAGTTTTATGAAGATTTGAAAATGACGTATCAATAAAATTGAGCTTTTATTGGGTACAGGTTTTCTTCAGTTTCCCTGTGCCCTATTGCTGAGTATTGGATACGTTTTTGACGGCTAAGATCGTACAAAGTAAAATTCAAACCGAAGTCGTTACGAGTGACACTTTTCTCGATATCTTAAGGAAAAAAAGCTTGTTGCATTGTCGTTAAAAAGAGCCACATTACTATGTACTTTAATGTCTACTAGTAATCAAATCAGTGACGTAAAAAGAAGAGATACAAGAAATTAGTCGGATAAGAACTAATGCTAATTAAACGACTTTACATCGAATATTTACAAACGAAAGGTTCCTTCAAGAGTATCGCGCCTCACTTAACGTTTTAAGGGGTCCCAGTAAACTCGAAGTTTCGTAAAAAAAAAACACTTTCTTCATTTGACGATTTTAAGATTGAAATCATAAGTTTCAATTCGCGACGAGAATTTTTTCCGTGAAAAAAGAAATACAAAAATTTCCAAAAGTTAAGGAAATTATAGAATTCGTCCACACAAAAAAAAACAAAAAAATTTGTTTTCCAATTTTGTATTTTCAATTTAAAAAATCAATTTCAATCAACCGTATCGAAAGACCCAAGATTATTCTTCAAAACGTAGATTAATCAACACAAAAAGTGCACGACTTCTTGGCCAGTTCGTTTGGGTTCGTTTGGGTTCGTTGGCCCAAAAAAAGGAGACGAAGTGAGGAAGAGCCAAGGGCCTTTAATACTCACCAGGAAAACACATAAAATGCACTGAAGCACCTTTCATTATTATTTTCATTTTTTTATATCGTTTCCCCTCTTCATATTCAAGGGGGGGGGGGGTGCGATCATTACCCACGTGACCCTCCCTTTGTCTCTGCAGGATGGATAAAACGACGCGATTTTCCATCTCTTTTATGGACACCCCCCCCCCGCCTCCTTTCTCGTCGAGTCGCCAAGACCATCCCCCATCTATTGTTTCCTTTGTTCTCGAAATTGGGGATGAAAATGGGGACGGAAAAAAGGGATCCCATCGACTCGAGGGTCACGTGCAAGTATTAAAAGGAACTTGGAGTATCGCGGAACACGGCCAAACAAAGAAAGAAGGAAAACGGTGGAGGAGTTGATTCGCAACCCTCCCGTTTTTCCGATTCACCCCCCCATGACGAAACAATTATCGTTACGCGTGATTGATAATTGAGAATGAGAATAAAGCTGGAGGAAAAGTACGTCATGTTTGGCTTGGTGTCGACAATACTTGGATTTGATTAGGAAAGAGGTTTTTTATTCGTGAGATTTTTTGTTAATAAATTATTCATTTTGTTTATTTTATTTATTGATAAATTTTTTTTCAGATATTAATGAGTATTTTATTTATTAATCATTTTGTTTGTTAATAAGTTGTTGGTTTCGTTTATCCAGGATTTGTGGAGAAATGTTTAATTAATAAGTTATTAGTTTTGTTTATTAACTAGTTATTTATATATTATTATGCATAATAAATACAAATAATTGCGTGCTTTTTGTGCGTTAGTATGAAGAGATTTTACGAAGAATCATTCGGTATTTAAAAGGTTCGTCAGTTTTGTTTGGAAAATGTTTTTTCTTTAGTCTACTTTAATTTCTTAGAGCATTTATAATTATAATTGAACAATTATTTTTCTTAAGTGAATGTGGAGATTTTCTGTGAAGTTTTTAAACTTAACAATGAAGAAAATCACCAACTAAATTCAGAAAATTTCCGAAGAATCAAGTTGCAAAAAAGTATCTTTCTAAATAAAAAAAAAAACGTTTTTATAATTTCGTAATTGTTTTAAAAAAACGTTCCTTTACTTAATAATTTTTCATTTAAATAATGAAATCAACAAAAATTTGTTAGAAACTTCAACTGCTTCTGAACCTTATTTAAAATAGAGTAAACTAAAAAATTAATTATTCTAGTCATCATTTTTTTTAACCTGACCCTTCGAATTGCAACCTGCGCACACTTGACCCGAATTACTCCAAGTATGCGATTGCAGCGCCATCGAACTATGGGAGATTCCATTGTGCCTTCTTTCATAATAGAATTTTTGGTTTAGTGCAGTTCGTTCAATTTTGAGCAAACGACTATTGCAACTGTACCTGAAAAACGTATCACAAATGAAAAGTTAATCGCGTGTTTTAAGACTCCTTCGTGTTTCGCGTATTTCGACGTAAACCGTGGGGCATCGAGGGGTACGGGGTGGAAGGAGAGTTGCTCGAAGATTGGGCGAGGTTAGTACCAAAGAAGAGCGAGTGGCGAGGTCAACGTACGCGAGAAAGAACGAGCTCGAAAGCGTTTTCCCGTCGTGTTACAGCACGGCCGTTATATATATATACACTACCGATACACGTTGATGCAAAAAAAATCGACACTTTTTTTTCGTCCCCAGAGAAAAAGTATCCATTTTTTTTTGTATATGGTAACTTTATTTAGTCTTTTTTAGTCTCTGGATTATCTCAGATTTGATAGATACAATTAAATTGTCTTTAAGTAAATTCTATATATCTATACAGGTTCATGCAAAAAAATTACCAGGTTTTTATTTCTTTAAAAACAAATATTGTAAAAACATTATTTAGCGCCGTAATAAAAGAGTAAGATTAATTTATTTTTCTAGATTTCTTGCTGAACTTATTAATTAATTAAATAATCATAATGATTTACTGATTGATAAAAATAACATTTAAATCGGTATTATCAGGGGGGGGGGCGTAAATTAATTAACAAAAACTAGCTTATGAAATATAAATTAAGTTTTATTAACAAAACAAATGTATTAGCTCCTGAAATAAAAATGAACGTTTATTAATTAACAAAAGTGTATATCTCAATTTATTCCCAGAAAAGTTTTAGTTTAAGTTTTTTATTTAATTTTTAGTTTTCGTTGCGATCTCTCACCGCGTTTTTTTTCGCTTTAATTTTTTTTCACTGTATTTCCATTTTTTTGTTTTGACGATAGTTTGACGATGGATTTTAGGGGTTTGAACATGGAGAATTTTTCGGAAACTCGGCTTTATTGAATGCTACGGAGCATCACCGTTCTTTTTTCGCACCATCTTTCATACGCATCCTCCTCTTTTTTCCTCGTCCCCGTCTCTCACCGCCGTTTATACTCTTGCTCTGGTGGGTTGCCGTTATAATAACGGCGAAACGGACACTTTGTCGTGACCGCCCTGAATCGGCACTCGAGAGCTGGCACACGTTGTGGCTCGTTCGACCGTTGTCAACGAACGACCGTTTTAAAACGACGGCCGTCAACGACGGTCCGTTTTTATTTTTCACTTGCTGACGTGCCGACAAAAAATCACGATTTTTCAAATTTTTTTCCCTAACGTTAAAAAATTTCGTATTTAAAAAAATGGTGAAAAAATCGGTAACTGTTACTCGAAATTTTTCCTTCTACTTCAATATTTGGATAATGAAAATTCTATTGGGTCTTTCATAAAGAGGCCATTCGCCTATGAATCATCGTTTCGCGTGAGCTCGTCAAAGACGATGAAAAAAACAACATGAAAAAAACGTTTTGAGGAAAAAACGAAAAGCAAACACTCACTTGCGTTTTTTTTTCCGCATAGGCAACCCAAATACCCAATTGTTTTCCGCATGACTCTCCTAACCTAATAATACACCTGAATACATTTAGTCGTGTTGGGAGAACCAGAATCAGACAGAATTCGTCAGCAATTATTGAAGAACTCAATATATATATTTAGTTTGTTTGGGTAATTATTCATAATGATAAAAATTATTATGATTACTATAATAGTAATCATTGAAATATTTATAATAACATTTATTATTGATAATAATAATACCAGTTTTAATAATACTAATTATTGTTATTATTATTATTATTATTGTCAATAATAAGACTTTTAATTGTCAATAATAATAAACAATAGACAAAAATTAAGATTTTTAAAAAAACGTTCAGTTAAGTCCAGTCAGTATCGTTGAATTTGACTTTAATTATTATTGAAAGTGGACAAAATGCAAAAAGTGCACAAGTTGATATTTCTAAGTGTTAAACTTTACTTATAATAAAATTGTAACAGACCGATGTCTGTACATTGAAGATATTTCTAAAAAAATGTTATGGGGGGTCTTTATTAGAGCAACAGAAGCCAAATCAACAGTTTTTAGAATTTTTGTCTGTCTGTCTGTCTGTCTGTATGTTTGTATTTGAATGAGGTTTTCACCGCTTCTAGATGCCCAACTTAAAATATAGGTTATAGTTTACAACATGAAAAGATATTGTTTAAATATTTTATTTTTTCATAAAATAAAAAATAATATCGTGTTGTAATTTAATACAACGCCATCTATTGAAACAATGAGGAATTTCTGGAGGTTTATCAAAAAAAAATGTGTTAATATTTAACAGTGTACAAATTACTAGATGGCTTTTTCTTGAAGTATAAAATAAATTGATTATTATATTCATTTATTTAAATTTACATTATTATATTTATGTAAATTATATCTTTGAATGAATGCAACATTCGATTTAAAAATTCAATTCTTAAATAATTGTATTTTATTGGTATTTAATTCTCAACTATCGCTGCAAAAATAAAATACAGATTCGAAGTACCAGGCGTACGAAGTCGCGGGCGAAAGCTAGTTAAAATATAAAATGAATACAAAAATGATAAAATTTTTTGAATAAAAAAAATAGGAATCAATTTATCAAAAAAAAAAAAATGTGTTAATATTTAACAGTGTACAAATTACTAGATGGCTTTTTCTTAAACCATATAATAAATTGATTATTATATTTATTTATTTAAATTATTCCTATTGGTAAAACATCAAATGTTGAATATGAAGAAAATTTTTAGAATGTATTTGAATTTTTATGTTTTTTTTTATAGAAATATACTAACTATTAATCTAGCCGTTCCAAGTCTTCTATCGGTATTTAATTCTCAACTATCACTGCAAAAAATAAAATACAGATTCGAAGTACCACGCGTACAAAGTTGCAGGGAAAAGCTAGTTTCTTATAAAATTAGTAATTTTCAAATCCAAACACGTACGACACACGTTCCAGACACGTAATCGACGATTATCCATTTGGGTCTAACTTTTTGACCGATCGTCGATCCAGCAAGATCTTAAATGAAAAAAATGACGATTAATTTCGCAAGTAACGCAAGAGCTGGTAAATCGGCATTGTATCACGGAGAAACGCAAAGGCGGAAGTCATGAACGGTCGAACTCTCACTCCGGCATGACTATGTTTGAACACGATAGCAACAAAAGGGCCCGTTTCTTTATTGCCAAAGTATAGTGCAAAGTTTATTCGCGCGGTTAGCCAAAGTATCGTTTCATTGGAAAAACGCCCGTACCACAATCACGGCGCACGTACGGAGGTGCCCGTTGACGAGGAAACCGGTTTCGCGCTCGAGACCTCGGTGCCTTTGCTCATAAATTTATAGATATATTCGTAGATCGGAATCGAACGGTAAGATATTTTGCCGGCTACCGCGGACTGTCTGGTTAAGACCCTAGCTTCTGTTTCTCAACGAGAAAACAACGTTCTCAAAAGTTAAAATTGAGAAAAAAAGTAACAAGGGCTGTTGCGACAGTAAATGTAAAATCTGCGAAAAAGAATTTGAAAAATTGGTCCACATATGTAAGTGCCAGGAAAATAAAACAAATTTAAAAAAAGAAATACTTATAGATGTCTAACTTAAAATATAGGCTATTGTTTACAACAGGAAAAAATATTCTTGCAATATTTTATTTTTTCATAAAATAGTATCGTGTGGTCATTTAATACAACGCCATCTATTGAAACAATGAGGAATTTCTCAAAAATTAATGTTGCCTTAGACGTTTAAAAAAAATGACAACGTAGTTGTACATTAATTTTTGATAGATGGCGCTCTTTACCTCTTTGGAGGTTTATCCAAAACAAATGTGTTGATATTTAACAGTGCACAAATTACTAGATGGCTTTTTTTAGAGTATGTAATAAATTCATTATTATATTTATTTATTTAAATTTACATTATTATATTTATGTAAATTATATCTTTGAATGAATGCAACATTCGATTTAAAAATTCAAGTGTTAAATAATTGTATTTTATTGGTATTTAATTCTCAACTATCGCTGCAAAAATAAAATACAGAATCGAAGTACCACGCGTACGAAGTCGCGGGCAAAAGCTAGTTAAAATATAAAATGAATACAAAAATGATAAAATTTTTTGAATAAAAAAAATTGGAAAATATAAATGAATTCAAATAAAAAATTAATCGAATAGAAATTAAAATTTAAAAAAGTAGAAATGGAATTAACAGAGGAACCAGTAGCACCAGTATACGTATATATAAGACAATTCGAGAGATTAAACAAAATCAAATAGAAATTTAAATAGAAATCGAATTTAAGTACTTTTAAGAGTAAAACTCTGTAAAAGGGAAGTGTAGCGGGGAGATGTCTATATAAACACCCTGAAAGGTAATGGCATAAATTACTTACTATATATAATATTTAATAAAATAAAAAATAAATTATCGTCATATTATTATTTGTGTATTGAGAAAAAAGTTATAAATTTTCATAGTAATTATTACAAACTAAACCAATTTACGAAAACAAGAACGTAAAAAGTATAAGAAAAATAATTTTATTGTTTTTCGCTTTGTTTTTTTTTTTATGAACGTTTCTTATCGGCGTGTTCGTGTTTGCTGACATTTGTGACACGATTATCGTGTAGTTTCATGAATTTCCATTGGGCTACGGTGCACAGTCATCAGGCTGGATCTCGAAAGCTGAAAGAGAATTGAAACTTCTGGGATGAGACAAAGAAAACAGTGAGCCTCAAGAGACTCACGATTTCTTTCCCCCCCCCCCTACATCTTCTTCGTTTTCTTATTCCGATCAACTCTATGATTCACGCCTCACGCCACCGACCGATGATGCATCATTTATTCATCATTACGATGCATATCTGGATAATGGTGTTTTATGTGTTTATCAATTTGTGCTTTTATCGATAAATCGATATATTTATTTTTTCATCAACTGGATGGAAGATCTTATTTTTCTAGGAAGTTTTAATAAACAATCCGATAATTATATACAAAAAGTAACTTGTGATATAAAATACAACGATTTTCATGAAAAATAATTTCAACAATTTTCTAATAATTTTCAATGTTATAAATATTACTATAACATTTTTTAATTGTTATATCAAGTGAGATAATTGTTATAATAAGTAAATTTAATAATTAATCAAATTAAATACAAGAATTATTGTGATATTTAATTTTAAGAATTTCTTAATAATATTTATTATTCTAAATTTTATTATAAATATTATTAGAAAATTATCTATGAATTTTCCAATCCATATCCTTGTTTGCGTTCCCCATCTCAAGTTTTTTCCACTTTTTTCTCTTTTTTATCATCGTAGGGAAACAAAAAAAAAGTGCATAGCAGAAAAGATTTTTTGAGAAAGTGAACAAAATGTAGAAGGGTTGAATAAGTTATTAACAAGGTTAACGAAACAAAATTAACTTTTGCTCGTTCAGTAAGAAGCGTATTAACAATTGTTGAGCATAGAAGACAGCCGGGGGCGTAGCTCAGATGGTAGAGCGCTCGCTTAGCATGCGAGAGGTACCGGGATCGATACCCGGCGCCTCCAATTCTCTTCTTTTTTCTAGTAATATTTGACATTTTTCTTATCATTTTACGTCAAAATGATGAGGCTAGTAACTTAGTAAAGTAGCGAGTAATTTAGTGGCTTCTACTCGCTATTGCACACAGAAATCGTTCGCACTCGGTTTGTTACAAGCCTAGTCTAGGCCGCCTAGTCGGACTAGGCCAAACGAGGTTTAAAGCCTAGTTCGGACTAGGCTAGTAATTTAGTAAAGTAGCGAGTAATTTAGTGGCTTCTACTCGCTACTGCACACAGAAATCGTTCGCACTCGGTTTGTTACTAGCCTAGTCTAGGCTGCCTAGTCGGACTACTAGCCTTAAAGCCTAGTTCGGACTAGGCTAGTAATTTAGTAAAGTAGCGAGTAACTTAGTGGCTTCTACTCGCTACTGCACACAGAAATCGTTCGCACTCGGTTTGTTCCTAGCCTAGTCTAGGCCGCCTAGTCGGACTAGGCTAGTAATTTAG
>JAPYZJ010001823.1:0-46935 GCA_030522765.1 Ophioninae sp. B BG-2022a
AATGAATGATACTATTCAATGAAATTCACTGATTGAATCAGCAACATCCACTGATTTAACCAGTAAAATTCTCTTTCACTGGCTTGAATCAGTGAAATTTCACTTATTCATTTCAAGAAAGTAGCTACATCATATATAAAAATATTTATCGCGGTTTAATTAAATCAAACCGCGATAAATATTATTTCTGCTTTGCGGCGTTCACATAATATGTGAGCGGTACAGAATATTTTTTTTTAATAAACCCAACGCAATCAAACACCGATTAACTTATTTAGATTAAACATGAAAAATAAATTGTAGTAGTATAAACCGTGGTTGCAGTTCCATTTATTCCACCATGTAAAGTATTAACTCTCCCTACTACTTTACATGGTGGAGTCAATGGAACTACAACCGCAGTTACTTCTACTACAATTTATTTTCCGTAAACGTATGCGTTTTTAACAATCTCACGTGAGATTAGGGCTGGGGGGAGGGGGTTGAGAAAAATCTCACATCTCACCGGGGGGTGAGGGGGGGTCGAAAAATCCCCAAAATCACCTCACGTGATTTACGGATGACCCCTAACGCAATAGTGCGAATGAGTTCACCTTCAATCCGCACCCTTGCGTGTTTTTGGAAATGTTTACCCCTGTAAACATTTCCAAAATCGTTGCATAAGGTTAAGCTAATTAAAGAGGCAAGTCGAAAATAAGATGCGAGTATGGCTGATTAAAAGTACACCTATGATCATAAAGATAGAACCGCTGGTCAAATTCTAAACGCATATTTCCCTAAACTATGTTTTTCACAACGGTGTACGCGATTTCTTGACATCTAATGAATTGGATTCACTTGAAATTTGGTATACTCATTTACTGTGATAGTAGTCTATTCACTGACGTTTTTCTTCTTAACTACATCATATTAGTTTTGAACAATGATTTTTCTCCGAAAAACCCGCAAATAGATTTTCTAAATGATTGACAATCACACAAACTCCGTCACATTAGCCAATACTATTTTAAGAAAATAAAACTGGCTTTTTTCGTTTCAGATAGCATAAGTCGAGTTCACGGCTTATACTCGAATTTTATTTATTCCTTTATAAATAATGCTTTTGTACATCCATAATTTTCGGCTCGTCACAGTAGCCTAACCTCTGAAGTCAGCACACAAAGAAAAACGCCTTTAACTTGGTTTACCGCTTTTATTTTCGTTTCGTACAAATGTTACTGACTTCGTTCACGTTCACAACGCGATACGCGCTCAATTCGGCTATCATAATTGACTTTTCACTCATGATATATATATTTTGAAAAAACGATGTTTTTAACATTCCTTTAAAACATGATTTATCGTTTTAACTTGAATTACAAAGACCAGAAATGAAAGCCACATTGTACATTACATTTCCATCATTGACGCACGAAGTTCAGAGTCTACTTTTGTCATCACGGTCGCACGTTTGCAAACTTTAGAAATTCACAAATGTCCACACGCAAACACGTTCTTAAATATAAAACTAAGTGCTCACTGAGCAGTTGGTCCATGGCAAAAAAAAGAGAAATGAGAAGCTGATGTTTTTTTTTGTTCAGTCTGTACGTTTAGTACGTATAAGTAAAAGTGTCAAGATTGTTGTACGCCATTTTTCCGTCGATCCATTTACGCGCACCAGCAACGTTCGCGTACACACCAGGAATACCGTTCTCGCCGCATCCAATACCCCACGCTACAATTCCCGCTTGAGCGTATTGAGAGGGATTATTTTTTAACGGGCAAACTAACGGACTTCCACCGTCACCCTGGAAATATACAATATCAATTTATATTTTCCGTCAAATTCGATTTTTTTAAGTGAATCTGTTCGTTTAATTTTCAAGCTCTTTATTGACCGCTTGGGGTCTTCGGAGACCACAAATACGCATATTTTCACGAGCAGAATTACGATAATTTCGTCTAGACTCATTTACGACTTTACAACTTTTCAAACCGTTAAACTTGATTTCAAACTGTCAAATGTGTTTATCGCAATTAACATTCTTACCTTGCACGCGTCCTTACCGGGTTCACCACCGGCACAAATGAAGCTTTGGTTCAGAACGAAGTAGCGACCCAACCGCGTAGTTCTGAGAGATTGTTGGCACGTATCGCGAGGAACGACGGGGAGCTCGACTCTCTTCAGGATAACTTGATAGTGACCTGCTTGACCTAAATTATACGGAATTCATTAAACCGTTACAAATTTGCAAAATACCTACAAACATCGTTGTTTGAAAAAACCAGATATTTAAGTGCACATTGTGTCCATTTTAGACACGCTAAATTTTCGACACGTTCGGGGGTTTTAAAAGATTGAATTACTCACCGAACACATCTTTGCCCCATCCACTGGCGAAACACCGAGAGAAATCGAACTGGTCGTTTTGACGAGGTAGGCAAACAACGTCAACGTTCTCAGCGAAATCGACGGGATTCGAGAGAATCAAAATGGCAAAATCATTGCTGAGTGAACCAGAGTTGAATTCCTCGTGAATGATAATTTGGCTAACATCCCTATCTTGATGAGGATAAATTTCGTTCTTCGTCTGAGTATCCCATTCTCCGGCTCGAACCTTCAACTGATGCGGCTGTTTTCTGGAAAGAGAAATATTATCGTTTATCGACGTGACTTGACAACGATTTTTTAGCGATCCGATCTCAAATCGACGTATGCGAATTTTTCTTTACCCAACAACACAGTGAGCTGCAGTGAGGACGGCACGAGTATGAATCAGAGCTCCACCGCACTGATAAACGTTCATAACCTGATCCGGGGCTTGCGGATTAATTTTTTCTTCCCGGAGAATCGCAACCATCCACGGGAACTCGCCGAACTGGGCTTCGTTGTCCTTGTCACCGGTTATTCTGAAGCCGACACCTCCGGAATTACGGAATCCGCAACCTCTACGTTGCAATGGCTTTTGAGTCGTGGGTATGTCAGGATTTATTATATCCGGAGTTTTGCAGCAGATTTGCATGTAATTTTCACATGTCCCGGAAATTCTGTATAGAATGGACAGAAAAATATTTTTTTCATTGATCTATTCTAAATATCAGCATGGAGATAGAGGTCGTCCCAGCTATGAGTAATGATTGCCCAAAGACGAGCGTGCTTCATTTTATCGAGCCCAAAGGCTCAAATGTCAGCTAATCAAGTGAACTCATCCGTTATTTATCATTACGTGTTGAAAAAATAAATTTTCCTTCGAGCTACTTAATTAAGTATGAAAAAATGCATGCTAGCTCATTCTAGAGCTCTCTTCTAGAACTCGAATGATAAGGATTAATTATCCCCCCCCCTCCCCCCCCCAATTCACATTCAAGCTTGAAAAAATGTTTGGTAAGAATTTTTGCGTCGATCGATATTTCCCATAAATTTCATGCGCAAACGACACATAGTGTAAATTAAACGTGCTCTCATGCACCATGCTTCTATTTGCGTGTACGTGTACAGATATTGCCAAAAATTCCCGAGATTCAGCCAGCAACTGCTTTCGCGGTCTTTGGGAAGTATCACTCACACGGGTAAATTTTGGTTTTTTTGGTTATTTTCATCATTGCCGAAACCGGACCTTATATCTATGATTCCAATGCCGTTATCAAGAATCGTTCCATTTTGGCATTGAAAATACGGGACGCATTCGCAGTCGGTGGGTTTGAGGTTGTTGTTCGGATTGTTCGATCCGAGGATGGTTCCAGTATTCGTGTTGGCACCATTGTCAATTTTCGAAGGCTTGTTCTCGTTCTCATAGAGCTTGTTGATCAAATCACCGAGACTTCCGGATTCCGGTGCTGGTGTTCTCGAACCATCCTCGTTTCCGTCCTTTTGATTCTGTGTGAAGACACTCGAAATGAGACCCGCGAGCCTTTCGTCTTCCGACTGTTGCTGTGGTGCCGCGAGACAATAATTCGCCAGTATCAATCCCAATAATAAGTTCAATCGCCACATCTTGGTAATCAGGTTGGTATCTGTATAATCTGGTGACAAAAAAAAAAGAAAATTAAAAGCATGTTCCATTAATCCAAAGTTAACGAGTATTTTCACCTTTCGTAACGTCGGTGAGCTCGCGTGGTCTCCCGAGGACCCCGTTCTGACGTAATCGGTTAATCTCATATTTAGAAGTTTAGATCGGATATTGTGGCTTTGTCTACTAGGCCTCTTCACAGAAGACTGCTTAGCAAGTTATATACGTTAACGTCATTGTCGCAAAGTAATCGCGAAGTTAAAAGCCCTGGGGTCTTCGAAGACCCGACGCGCCTAAAGAGGAATTGAGAGAAAGAGTGGGGAAACGTGTGTTGTGACGTAAACGTGAAACAAGGCGTATAACCTGTACAAACGGGATCTTATTTCTGTTCATCCGATTAAAACGAAGATTAAAAATAAATGTTGAAGAGATTATGAGTTTTAACAGAATTTATTTTTCATCCGTTTGGGTCATCGTGGTGATGGGTACGAATCATTTGAATTCGTATAAATCGTGTTTATGCGGCGCACGAGTCGAACATAACCTCAACTGCGCAGTGTGGGGACTTCGCTACACCGCCGCATCGCTACGATAATCAATTATTGTATTTATAAAATTCATCATTTTTGCTTGCTGCGATTATTTAGTTCTGTATAATCGATTGCTTATTGATGGTTTTGACGGATGTCTCTCTATCTTCCTCATCTCAACATTACACGCCCGGTTTCCCTCCCTCTTGTTTGTTCCATCCTTGACTTTTTTATTGAAGGCTCTTGTGGTCCGACACTTGCGCGAAGCTATCCATCATAAACATCCTACAGCACTCTGGTAGTATTCGTTATAACACGAAAAGTCTCGCTCCTTCGCAATTAACATACTGGCATCACGGCCTTCACGTGGTCGAGCTACGCGCGGCTCTATTCAGCCATAGACTATAGCAAACGGGATTTAATCATAGTCAGGACTCTTTATGCAAGACCAACTTAATCCCAGCCATTTGTAACGACAATCTTTGCGCACATTCGACGTTACGGAGGTCAACGTACAACTACCATTTTACTTTTCTACTACCGCTCGTAGTCTTTCCTGTAAAATGCGATATTTGTACTCGAAAAAAAAATAAGCAAACAACGACGCGGGAAAAACGTCGATCGCGCGAGATTCGGTGAATTTACGGTGGAAAAGTTCGATCGTGCGGGAAAAATAATTTCGAATGGTGAAACGTACGAAAGAATGTTCTGAGAAAGAGACTGGTCGAATCATGTGGATGTACACGTGCGATCCGGGATTCCCGACTGTGAAGCGTCATTACCGAAGTAGCAGCGTACACAAAGACGCGGACAAACAATTCGCCTAGGACGGTAGGAGTAGTTTTTTTTTCTCAACCAGGAAACTACGGATGATTATCGACGTCGCGGCATTGAAACTTTGAGAAATTCATTTTACTCTTGCACCGACTGGAGTCATTCTGCGATCTCGCGATACCCGTTTTAAATTGGACATAAGAATATTCACACAATTAAATCGCACGATTATAGAAGAGTTGTTTTGCTTCCGTACAAGACAAGCGAATTTCAGGTTCGGAGATAAACTGATGAATTTGGAGGTTACGTGGACCGAAAGAATCGCGGCCTGTTTATCGAAATTTTCGAATTAACTCGGTTGAGAAACGAAGAGTAGGCAGAGATAAAATTTTTGTTATTCTTTGCTGGAAATATCTTTGATAGCCACCAACCTTGAAATTGTCAAACATTACGTATACCGCGATCGCTTGAGTATGTAATGAATTCATCGTTTTCTCAGCCTTCGTATTCCTAGCGATCCGCGCAACGAATACTTGAATTCAAAATTATTATTCGATCTAACTATTACGATACTTCACGTCGAGAAGGACGAATCTATCGAATGTTGACTACACTTCAAGAAAACCTTCGGGTTTCCACCCTCAATTAGAAGCGTGGATTCCCTGACACTCCAAATTGCACAACCCGTTTATCGTTATCGTAGTACGGACAATCATAACCTCCAATAAGTAAAATCGCAAAAGTGTTTCGAAGCTAAAATCGTTGTATTGGGAAAATGAGGTCATCGGTGACCCCACACGCTCAAGAAATCTGACGCACCTACTAAAAGGTTAATGACAATCCGAAAGAAACCAGGAAATTGGTTAAAATAAACGATTCATCTGTGAATATTTTTACCGCTACGTGACAAGTTTGTTGAGGATATTGAGATGCAAGAAATTAATTCAACTTGGCTATTTCTACACTCATGACACATCATGTTGACCCGAGAATTTAAACCCCCTGTCGAGTATGAATAAAGATCAGGTTGCGATCCTGTTTTACGTAAACTCGTTGACATAGACACGCGTAAGGTGCTGCCCTCCACGTTTCAACTTCCGTTCTCGGCAACTGTACGAGAACGAAGTACGGAGCGATGTGGAAACCGCGATAATGGTGTTTTCAAATATAACACATTTAACACGTACAGAGATTTCTGCAGGCATATACTCGTTGAGTGGGTACAACGAGTATAAAATAGTTATCGAAAAATGTGTGAATATTCAAGGTTAACCCCACGCGCTCGTAAGTGTCGAACTGGTTTACGTTTTATTTCTCGGAATCGTCAGCATCGATATCTCGTGCTCTGTCTAAACCGAAATTCCGTTCGGAATATTCCTTTTGAAAAATTAACAAACAATTAATATTCCGTTTCGCCTGGAGGGAAAGCCGAAATATCGAAGCGCTTGGGATTGGTGAGTTTTGTAGGTATACATTGCGCAATGTGCGCAGGTCTCAAGATTGCGGATGCGCATCTGTCGTCTCGTAGTCCGAGACGGATAATTGAGACACGGATGATCGTCAATCATTAATCGTTATGGAATCCATGATGATTATTGCTGATTTCATATTTTTTTAAAACGTTGTTTATCTCTTTGCATAGGAAACTAATGGCTTAACGGTGTCTACCAATCGGACTTTGCATCTAGGGACCCCGCCCAATGTAATTTCACGAAGAATGAAAATTCTAACCTATAAACTCTAAATGAAGACAGTTTTAATTTAATAAAGATTAGGATAGTTTTTTTATATGAACTGGTCCAATGATCACGCGCATCTAAGTTCGAAGTTGATCAGCGTGAAACTTTTAAGCCGTTTCTTCCGTCCAGGTAAGAATAACCTCGAGTTGAATAAGCTTTGAGACGAAATTTCCCGAACGCCGAAAGATTTTGCATCCGAAGGGACCTTGGCAATTCGTTTCCGCAAAGAATTAAAAGTGGTCTAACCGGCCCGACAGCTGTAAATGTAGGCGGTGGACGAGTCAGTGTTTTTTTTTGTTGCTTTTTTATGCGTTTCTTTGAACTGCCTGGGTTTCACGATTTTCGATCGGGTAATGGGCAGCGGTGCTGCCCTCCTTCGAATTTTCGGACTTTCGTTCAGCTCTCGCGGAGTATCCCACGATCATCTTATTCAGTTTAATTATTCAGTCTTGACCAACGTAATTTTTCACTTCTTTTCGCTAACTAATACTGTAAATGTTTATTTAAAAAAAAGACACTTTTTTAAAAATAATTTAATTGTCAATAACATCAAGAACTTTTCAATAACCTGATTTTTTATAATAACGATAATTTTAATACTAACCATAATTATGTAATTTTTCACCAAAAAAGCAACAAGAAATTTGTTTTTGATAATTGAAACGCGACGATAAAAAAAGCTCTTCTCTCAGCTAATATTATACTCGTATATTTTAAGATAGAATTTTTTCAGATAGAATCACGTTTTTATACGCATGGTTTAAGAACACGTACCCGGGAAATAAAAGGCAAAAGTTCTGAACAAAATAGATGCAGAAAAAAGTATACACGACCGAGAGTTCAGAGAATCGAGATCATAAGCTGACCCCTGATAAAGCCATGAAAACAGATCTACCGTGATAAAGACGTGAATGCTGTAACGAGTGTTTCCATCTTGCAATGCGCGTGGTGCGTTGGTGGAAACACGCGTGCGTACAACAGTTGAGACGTGTGCACGGACGATTTTTTTCCAAAGTTACGGGAAGAACCGCAACTTACGATTCGCTACTGGCGTAATTCTTGAAGGGCCTTCTATGATCACATTAGTTCGCGCGCGACTAACCGACACAGGATATTTTCGCGCGTGCACTTTGAACGCCAAGAATCATTATTCCGTTGATCCATTGTGTAACGATTAAACTAATTGGTAAAGAGTGATAACGAGATTGAAACCTGACGTAATAAAAGCGACGAAATCAAAAACTTCATCCGGTAGAAAAAAAGTTTTCGTTTCACTTTTAGGAAGGTTCTAAATGTTAAAAGTCGGAAGATTTTGCCACAGGAAGAAAACAAATTCTTTTCTGCAGAAAAGAGGAGATAAAACTGCACGTACTTACAAAATTTGATGATGATGATCTTTCCAGTTAAAAAAAATTTGCCCGAGGTTTCGAGAGATTCGTGCCTCTCTTCTGCACTGTTGTACGCACACTGCGCATCATCACCCTACTCTATCAGCATTTAATACTCGCCGTTCTATCCCCTCTCAATTTTTCATGCGTAACCGCCACTTTTCGTCTTGTAACTCCCGCGAACGGTGACCACTGGAATATCCAGAGCATTCCCCTTCCAATTCCGCGTCCCCTCCAGCCCGCGTGTATCCCGCGATGTGGTGCTGGGAAAGTCCCGAATCAACGCAGAGCAAGACAACTCGCATTTCGGATGCTATTGCCCTTCATCGCGAAATGTCGAATGACCTTTGCGGGAATTTTTAATGTTTCGTTCTCCAGCCTGAACGCTCGATAGCCATGACCTCTACGTACGCTCTCAATGTGGATGACTAAGGTGATGCATTTGACTGTTATTCGGGTGTAAAGATCCGCCGATTTTTAAGTATTTCTTTAGTATTTTTTTTAGCCAATTTTTACGTAAAATTTACTTATAAAAATATGCGTTTGTAGCATTGGTGTCTTCAGAGACCATACGCGGTCCGTAATTAATACTGCGATCAATTGAATCGGGCATTGAGACCCGAATGTTTCAGAAAGCCACGATCATTGGTTATCTCCCAATACATGCGATAGCAGAGCCATTGGTACGACATACATCCTGTGCGCATGCGGTTGAAGCCAACGAAGATTTGATCCGAGACGCAAGATACATGGTCGCGTGTCAAGCTCTGACAATGGTAATACACAGGCCGAGCGATTCGTCATGCTTCGCGTATGACTGCACACGCTTTTACATTTGTATATTACATCTGTGGATTTGTAGTGAATCTTATCGAATTATCTGACCCCACGAGGCGCGAAAATTATACCCACGTTTCACCGCTGAGCGTCGATACGTTCCTGTAAATACGAAAATAAAGCGAACTAAGAACTATTAAATAATTTACTAAGATTGCTACTTTCGTGCAGCGTACATTTTTATTAGTAGCCTATCACACGAACTTTTATCGTATACGAGGAATAGATCATCGTAATGGCTATTCACCTATCACGCGACCTGCCATTTTGTGATTCACTCGGAGTCCGATTGCAATTTCCATGTTCCTCCCACTAGTTTCGTTCATACTCGGTAAAGCTCGAGATTCGTTATCGCCACCCCAAACACTTCTGTTTGAACAAACATTATCAACGCAAATTAGACAATGCGAGCAGTCATTAGGCTGACACGAAAAACGGTTTGTTCTCTCGAATCAAAGCGGAAGCATGTTACGAAATGTACGTTACGAAAAAAAAAATCCCTCCACCGTGACAATGTTTAACACATTGCCGTGACCAGGATTCGAACCTGGGTTACTACGGCCACAACGTAGGGTCCTAACCACTAGACGATCACGGCTACTGGAGGAAGTGAATGAAACGATCTGAATTGCGATACACCAGATTCAAACGACCAAACGAGTTTCGGTCTTGCGTTGAGCGTAGCTCAGACTTTCATCGTAGAGAGCGCGCGTATCGCACGAGATAGAAAACTTTATTTCAGACCGACGTCAGTCACTACTTTGCTTTTGTATTTATTTTTTTTAAATACAAAATCATACTATCGACTTGAAAGCTAAGATTGTGTGGGCTAAACGTTTAAGTGTAAAATTACCCAACATGTCGTTGTTACAACGTCAAGATTGATTAAGTTTTTCGATTCTTCATTAGACACTCGCAGTATCGTGGCGACAGTAACAAAGCGTCTTTCTGGGGTTTTGTGATATCGTTGAACCGTTTATTACTAAAATGGATGTACGAGTAATTTTAATCGTAATGTTAAAAAGTCGTAGTTGATTTCAGTTACGATCGAGACAACGACGATAAACAGGAAGGGACCTGGGAGTTTCTCGAAATATCACGCGCCTATAGCGTTTTTGATATTTGGAGATAGAAGTGCGAGATCATCCAAGAATGTACCGTTAGAAATGTATAAACTCCTTCGCAACCTCTGACATCCATATCTCTGCTTACCAGAATTACTGCTCTTGATTCGATAAGAAAAATAATCGTATCCGCGTAGAAATACGTTGTCACTATAACATCGATGTTTGTTGGGGAAGAGAAAACGACGATTGGAAAACGGAAATTGAATTTACACGGATTTGAAAATCGCTCCAACCGGGTTTCAAGGTATTCTAGTTTGCGACGAATACCACTAAACGTTCGTAATATATCACATTGACTTCGGTGTGAATTTCAAGGGAGATTGTAGTGAAATGGAACGATTCAATTTCACCAAGCTCGACAGTATCATAAAACTCCGTAGGTTGCCATTTGCTGATCGATCCACGTGCGAAACTGGGGAACGCTCGCGTAAACAGCCGGGATGTTGTTCTCTCCGCATCCGATGCCCCAGGACACTATTCCCGCCTGTAGATATAGTTTGTAACGTGTAAATCACATATGAAATTCTATATAGCTGAATTCGCATCTATGGAGTTGCAGCTGATCGTTGGCATTTTATTTCCAATTCTATACCTGAACGAATTGCCCTGTCGAAATGGGACAGACGAGAGGACCACCTCCATCACCGCGACACGTGTCCATGCTCGCTTCACCACCCGCACAAATGAAACTTCCGTGCAGTTGGAAGAAGCTTCCTAATTTCGTCGACTTCAGCAGATTCTGACAATCGGAACGATCGATTATCGGAAGCTCGACTTTTCTCATGATCGTCTGATATTGACCCTCTAGAAAAAGCGAATATCACTGGAATTAGCACTTCTTTACAATTCCTTTTCTACGCCTCAAATACTGGTTCTGTAGATTATTCATATTGAAAATCGAAACATTACGAAATGAAATACTGCAATTAAATTATTTGACCGAATTTTTTATATTTTTTGCCCATCTATTTAAACTCAACAACATAATTTTTTTTCAATTCTCGAATTTGATGCGTTCGCATTATCTTAATAGTCGTAAATATTCAAAAACTAAAGACATATTGAGTTTTCGAATGATTGCCAATTAATTCATCATTTAAATGAATCTTCAATTGTTTTATAAATTACATTTGTTTTGCGACTATTTACATCTACAGAACCTATTCTCCACTATGCGATCACGATAAATTCATACGTTTGCAATTACTAAATTACTTAATGAAAAGTTTTCAAATAATAAATTTATTATTCTACGAAGTATTCCTTAAATTTTCAAGGATTCGGTGATTTTTTATGTACGTCCGATCATTTTACTGCCATAAAAAGTTAATGTCGATTGTTATCACGAGGATGAATTTTCCCTGAAACGCTTGGTTCCCGAGATAAGCGTATTAAACTTCGAATCCTGTGATACTGATGGACAAAGACTGCGATATTACCGAAAGCACTACGACCCCATCCAGTGGCCCAGCAACGCGTTCCTGGTGGGAAAGTCGTTCCCTGCTGGGGCAGGCAAATCGGCATTACGTTAATGGCGTACGTAATTGGTTGGGCTAGGATCAAGACCGCGACATCGTTGTACAAGCCTCCGTTGTAATATTGCGGATGGATAACGATAAACTGGACTTCAGCCTCTTGCAGGGGTGCTGGTTCGTTATTATGAGCGGTGTCCCACTCGCCAAACCGTGCAATCAGAACCCCGGCAGGTCGACTATTGAGAGCGTGTAAAAAAATATATAAAATATAAAAAAATCATTTTTTATATTTGACATTAATATTATTCTAAAATGAGTAAACTTGTCTCTTTCAGCTACTACGTCAGAAATACCCTTGATCACTCCTGTTTTCCGACCCCCGATCATGACAGATTTTTTTCAATGAGCTAATACTCCAATAATGCTTTTATTAACACATGATTATTAAACCCTTAATCGATCGGGCGTCCGGATGAATGTTTCGCGCAACGGATTCCAAATGAGGATAACGAGTGACCAAAACTTGACACGGTCTATTCCTTAGAAGTATACATACTTCACAACGCAATGAGCCGCCGTGAGTATGGTTCTGGTATTAATCATCGACGCCCCGCATTGAAAGAGCGAAGTGCCGTCAGGTTTTCGAATGAGAAGAGCAACCATCCATGGAAACTCGGCGAAGGACGCTTCACCGGGCTTCGTTGCACACGCCTGGGCTATACAAAAGAGGAAATTACACGAAAAAATGAGTCACGTGACGTATACAATATACAGAGAAAAGAGAAAGGTAGAAAAGCAGCGAGAGAGACAGAGAGAAAGAAATTCCAATTTCGGTGATTTCGTGATATCCATTGACGTACCCGAGAGACAGGTAGTTCCCCGTATTCCACAGATGGCGGACGCGCTCTGCTGGGAATTACCATTGACGATGAGTACGCCGGGTGCTGAAACGACCGGGAGTGCCGGTGCGCCAATCGACGGGAGTATTCTCGTTAGTCCTTGGAGCCGACAGCAAATTTCATCGGCAACTGGACAAGCTCCGAATCTTGGATCGATGATACCGGCGCCGTCGACGGTGACGACATTTCCTTGAGTGCATTGCCATGTTTTAACGCAGATGCAAGCTTGAGCGGTGCCAGGATATCGGATGGTCGGGGCAGGATTATTGGGGACCGGTATAACACCGAGTGCGGAATCTTGGCCAGCCGGTGGTATTCGACAACAGATTTCAGAGGCTGATACACAAGTTCCGGCTACTTGCCCCTGACGACTCATCGGAAAGCGCGGATCGATTACTCCCGCTCCGGACAAGATAATGTATCCGTTAGCGTCGCACTGATAGTTCTGCACGCAGATACACGTGATCGGCTGGACGATCGGCGGAATCACGGTAAAGGGTGGAGTGGTGGGTTGTTGCGAAGGCACGGTGGTGGTTGTAACTTCGGAAATTGGTACACGGCAACAAACCTCGCCAACGGTCGGGCACGGGTTCAAAGTTTGTCGGGGATTTATAATTCCCTCGCCACCGACTATCACGTAACCGTTTGCCCCGCATTGAGCTACGGGCACGCAAATGCAGAGCTGAGACGGAGGCACGGGCGTTGGTGCTTTGGTGGTCGTTGGAGTTGTCGGCGGAGTCGTTGGTTTCGTAGTCGTTGGAGTTGTCGGCGGAGTCGTTGGTTTCGTTGTTGTTGGCGTTGTCGGTGGAGTCGTTGGTTTCGTTGTTGTTGGCGTTGTCGGCGGAGTCGTTGGTTTCGTTGTCGTTGGGGTCGTCGGTGGCGTTGTCGGTTTCGTAGTCGTTGGGGTCGTCGGTGGAGTTGTTGGTTTCGTAGTTGGTGTCGTCGGTGGCACGGTAGTTGGAAGCACTATCGGGGATGAAGGCAGTCGACAGCAAACTTCGAGATCTCCTGTGCATCTGCGGTATGTTATGGTAGTCAGCAACCTAAAAAAAATGCATATACTTAAATAAAATTAAGCAGAGGAATATTAACTCGTTAGGGACTGAGTTTTTGAAATTCAAATTTTGTGTTTTTATCTTCATATTTGGGTTGAATGATGACCAGTTAATATGATGATGACAAACAAAAAAATTCAAAATCTCTCAATTTTGAGTTTTAGACTGTTGCCACATGGCAACGCTAGGTTTGTAGTTGATGATGTGTGATCCGTGAATTAAATTGACTACACACGTTGCCACATGGCAACGCTAGTCTTTAATGGGCTAATACCCGCGAAATATGGAAAGAAAAGATCACTTGGGATGGAGAAGTGTAACTGACCGCAAATCTATGAGCCCCATGCCGTCCGTGATGACCGTGTTATTAGCGTCGCACTGATAAAACGGCACGCAGATGCAATTTGCCGTTGGTTCGGTGGTAGGGATTTTCTCGACGAGCGGATATTTCAAATGGGGTTTCAGCAGATGGAAGATAAAGCTCGGTGAGATCCGTTTGAATCTCGGTGGAACCGTAAATTGTCCGATATTAACGATACGTCGATCGCCCGCGTCATACGGATGATCCAGTCGATTGCGCGTTTTCGAGTATCGATTGATGGACGTCTCTTGCGCGCTGACTATCGAAACGATAACGAAAATGACTACCGGCAACATGATGCGTCCGAACTGCCCGGAGGCCGCGATGACACTTGCTCGTATTCCTAGCAACAATTGAACGCGCCCCAACTCGTTGTTACGTTTATGTACGCCGGATGTGATCGGTGAGATTTCAACGTACGGCGAGGAACGCACACGTTTGCTGACGAATAGTTGGCCGGCAGGTCGCAGGTGTCGTCACGACCTAATAAACACTCTTTTAAACGAGGCCCGAAATGATTGCTGTTTTCGTATTGTCCCCGCGTCCTCCCCCGTCACATGGATTACTAAAATTCACACAAAAGTAAATTCGTTGACGCAATTTTTCGCAAAATTCATCGCTAGCCGATTCCTCTTACGGTTCGAATCAAATTTGATGTTTCGACGTCGCTGACTGGCTTTCGAAAGATTAAACACGAATTAGTAGAAATGTATTGGAGAGCAAACGTGACGAGACAAAAAGTGGGTAATTGGTCAAAGCAAATGTGTGCTTTCCGATGACCGGCGATTCGAGCACTGAACGCAATGGTCTTCGGGCGTGGGAGGATACAAACTAGTTTCTAGAGTACTCGGCGCGCGCGTGTCACGCCAGTTTTAATAATTCACGATAGATTTGTCGGTCCGATAAATGAAATAAAAACGAACAGATGTTCCCGTTTTGCACCTCGACTGGCCGGTGACACCAATTGCGAATCCTTATCTGATCTTTGTTTCCTTTTATCCGGGACAACAGGGAACGAGAGATGGACAGGAAAAAAGGACGCTTTCGTTGCATGATTGGTGCTTTTGTACTCTCGAACGAATGAGCCAATGAAAAAACTCTCACCTTTCATTATCTTCAAGTGTGCTGTATTTTAAGCAAAATTCTTATCAAATCTGTTTACAATTACGTACGTATAGTTAAATAATTATGGAATTACACTTAATAGTCGATCATATTGCATAGCGACCACTGGTATCATTATTCTAGAAATACAATTAATAATTGATAAAGTACAGTGGGAAGGAAGAGGCTGTCTTTTCGATTCGTCGATCGTGATGATGGTCGTACTTGCAATTACCAAAAAAGAAATTCACGACTTTTTTTTCCATCGAATTATCGATCGCCATTGATTTTTTGACAGAAATTGATCAATGCCGCATTTTTTACGAACTTGATTCTTCGTATGCGAGTGGAAGAAAAAAAACGTAGGCGCGTTGAACATTTTCAACCTCCCCACATTCGCGTAGAATGAAAAAGAAAAAATACCGGGGTCGCGGATCGAACAGGAAAAAAAATTATAATGGAAATGTCAAATGTAGACTGTTTGTACAATTATTTCAAAATACGGCAATTCCCGGATGCGGAAGAATGAACGATTTAAAGCTAAAAATTTGGGTATGTTTCGTTATTGAAGAAAAATAAATTTATGTTTTGGTCTATCATTTCCAAATGATTCTGGTGACGTAGGCTTATCGCTGAGTGGCAATGATCGATCTTTAAAAAAACCAGTCTTGTTGTAATCTCTTTTGTTGCTAATTTCAGACGACCACCGCCATCGACCTTTATCGTAATATTTGGCTCCCGATCGCTTTCGGTGCCATACATTCAATTCGTTTAATCAATTTTCCACTAACGAGACGACAAAATCTTATACGATATTGAAAAGGTTTCTCAACTTGTATCGACGATTTCTCGCAAATGAATGATTCAATCATCTTATTCGCAAAACTTGTAGGAACAATTAGCACAAAGCGCTGGTATTGAGTACAAAAATAATATTCAAATTAATGTAATAAGTAACTGATATTATATAGTCTTTATATATAACATTTATATATATATTATATATATTTGTATATCGATATCAAAACGTTGTTTCTCATTAAACCCCGATTCTTTATCAACGAACAACAATCCGATGGATAAAGCTATATCGCATTTGCCATACACAACTTGCACTATAAATTTTCTGAATCGTAAATTTTGCTCGTTAAAAGCGAGCAAAGTCACGATTTTTCATTTCGTCCACGTGTTCAATACGCCAACGATTTGTACTCTGATTTGGCACAAGAGATTTAGTCCCTTAATCATGTATTTTTATAATTAGTCAGTGCTGAGATTCTCCCTGTTTTCCCTTAACATCTACCCGCGGTTTATTTGGTTGCGCAATACTTTCGATGCTTCTTACAATCGCTCGATTCTCCGATTTACGGATAAATAAAACTTTGAGAAAACTAATAACTGCCGTCAATGGTCAACCATTTAACGTGGACCTTCCTCTCGTCCAATAAAGTGCTTGATAATGGCGCACGATGAAAAATGAAATGCCAGAATGGAATGAGCTGATCGCAAACACGATTATTTCGTGCTGATTCCAGTCAACCGTATCGCTTTGCAAAGTGCCCGCGTAAACGAAAGAGCATTACGCTAGTGAATACTTTATTCGCCGCCCTGACGATTGAGCGTAACTCCCAATTAGGAACGTGATTACACGAGATCCGAATAATCCCTATCGACAAATCCATCGAGCCAACAATTTCTTGACGCGTTCGCGAAAGAATAAATTAAAATAAATAAAATAATTAAAATTGAAGCGATACTCTGATGTCAAGAGAGGCTCGAAGTTTCGTTCTGGAAGTATCGTTCATTCGCGATTATCTCAGGCAACAGGGAGCACGAATTTCTTAATTATTTTTTTTTCGCATCATCCGTCCGTACGTTCATCAGTCAGCCATTATTATTCTTCGGGAAGCGTGTCTCTCAATTGACGCCGCGTAACGCAGCTCTCGATTTTATTGATTCCTTTTTAATAACATTTTGTCAAAAAATCTCGGCGAGAATAAGCCATGTGATTCAAAGATTTGCCTTATCTCACTTTCACGCCCATGATTTGTGTGTTTCCGAATAACTTCGATGCAATCGATGCAAGGCGACGTTAAACGAAGTATTCGTTCGATGATTTTTCATTTTCAAACGTATGATCGGATGACCGCGTCCAAAACGCTTAACGATAAACGCAGGGGAAAAAAATCCTCTGGCAGCATCGAAATAGTGTTCGAATGCGTAAGCGAACTGATTTTTTAAAGGAGTTTGCCTACGCGTCGACCAGTATATGCTTCATCAAAATGCGTGTATGTATCGCGAATGTTGCAATTTCGAAAATCAGTTGTCAATCGAATTCGAATTAACGCATAGTCGCAAAACTGATGGAAGTACGTAAACTTAGCTTTGACAAATGTTGCATTTGGCACAAGCGCGTTGACTTGTTTCACTTTTAATCATCATTGAAGCTCGTGGAATTTATAAATCCCAGGAACATATAAATTTTTCTCAAAGCCTTGAAACCAGGCATAAAGAGAACGCAATTGTGTTTTGTCTTTGATTACAGGCGTTTTCCGTTGCAACGAAAGGTTTGTACTTTTTCACTTTCACAATTACCCCCAGACGAAGTGGGAAAAATCTCCGTAAAAACGGATCCAATAACGTTTAAAAAGAAAGATCCTGAGCTTCACGTTTTAGAAGTTTTGCACGCTCAACGCGATAAACTCGATGGTTCCAGTAACGGAACAAGTCGTGTGAGAAGTTCTCAAAAGGCAACTTACGTATCTCTATACGATTATTTAGTCAGTCTTCTCGAATAAAAGTACCGTGGATTCGTTTGTTCGTTAACCGATCATTCGGAGAGCCTCGCCCGCGCGAACTATCCGTCGTCCCTGAGCAATTTAACTAGGATGCAGTTTTTACTTGGAGCGCCGTTTTCCCGCCGAATTTTTGAAGGACTTCAAGGCGTTCGCCGATGCGATCACTTCGGGATTTTTGTTCGCTGGACAGTATTTGATCGTATGAGCGTTGTCGCCGCAAGCACCGCAGATCGGACAAGTGTAAGCTCTGTCAAACAAAATTCTTTTACATTCCATTACTTTTCCATAATCGATTATCGATTTGGATAAGCAACCTTTCGATAATCGTTCATCAATTTCGATAAGCGACCTCTCGATAATCGATAAGCTACCTTTCGATAATCGATTTCGTCGATTGCAATCGATCATCGATTGCGATACGCTACTTCTCGATAATCGATTGGGACAAGCTACTTTTCGATAATCGATAATCGATTGCGATAAGCTACTTTTCGATAATCTCACGGATACCCTATTGAGAGTTCCAGAGGTTTGTTATGTCGTGGAGAAATTATTAACAAAATGAAGACTCTAGAAAGCGTTTATAAATAAAGACCAATTTTCGCGTTTCTCTCGACGGATAATACAAATAATTGAAGATAATTATAAAAATGTATTTTTCTGTTAATCTGGACGAGAACGAATGAGCGAAGGCAAAAGAATTACGAAGAGAACGAGAACACGAAAGATAGCACGAGTTATGTAAGAAAGGGTACAAAGTATAATTAGCGAATACGAAAGAGTCGGAAATGACGATCGCCATTATATATATATATCACTATACATTGTGGGAAATAGACTGGAAAGAAACACAAAGAAAAAAATGTATGGAAGGAGAAAAGAAAGAACGAGAACAAAAAAGATTCAAGAAGAATGTTGAAGACGGATCAGAATACGGAGAGAAAAAATCTGACCTCTACACCCCCCGACTCGCGTATTAGATACGAAAAACCATTCACGTCCAACGTCCGAATTTTCGAAAATCTGTTAATTATTGCGGTAAAATAATAACCGGAAGTTTAGCTAAAACCGTCAATAAATAATAATGCGAGAAAAAATGTTAACGTTGAAATTTTCGTTTCAAGAACGCTTAATTAGATATAAATAATAAGTACCGAAGAATGGGACACCTAACACGACCGTCGAGGTCCTTCAAAAGATGGCACCGGTAAAAGCTCATCTTTTCACCGTTGTTCTTGCAAAAAGCGCATTCCGTTGCCAAGGGCTTTTTGTTTTTTTTACGACGAGGATTCGGCTGCGGCACAACGCCGGTCTCCAGTTCCGGACAGTACTCGTAATCTCGACCATTGTGCCGAAACTCTTCCATTACGTCCTCCGCTGAAAAAATGTAAATACGATACAACTGGAAATGAAAAAAGAAAACGGGGTACGAATTTGAACGAGCAAAAGTACGAGAATGAGAAAAATACCAAATCTTCGATCGCAACGTTGCGTGCAACAATGTATACGTTTCAACTTCGTTTAAAAAAAAATCTTCGTCAGTGATGCTTCGTCATTTTACGAATAACGTATTGACCTTGTGCGGGCACGAATCAACAAAACAAAACAAAAAAGAAAATAGCTGTTCCAACAGTTCCCAATGTTTATTTCGAAAACTCGCAATAATTTTTTTCCAAAATATCAAATATAATCAACAAATTTCTTTCGAAACGACAATCGCTGCGATAGAAACGACGAGTGAAAGAAAAAACGATGTTTCATTTTGAAATGAAATTCACTTCCTTCCCAACCCCCCTTCCTTTAAAATAAAAAAAACCATAAAATGTAAGAAAAAAAGGAATTGATATTTTTGATGCCGTACACATTTTGTATCATAATCGTGCGGCGATCAAAGGACACGCAGAGAAAAACAATGCGTGTATTTTGAAAACGACAGCAACGTTGGGCACAAAGAGCAAATATCTTTTCAGAGCCTTCCATGGATATCTTCGCGTCAGGGCCTACTATGTTTCTCTCGCTCCCTCTGTCTCTCCCGTTTTCAGCGGTCACTTCGCGTAGAGCAATGTTTTGAAGTAGGTTCGAAATCTCTCGAGCTAATCTATAGCCACGAGCGTGTTCGACCCGTTTACGAACGAAGTGCGCTCATTTGTTTACAAACGCGACGAGCGAGAGCGAAGTGCGAAGAGGGGGGAGGGGGGCGCTCGTCGCCTTCAAAAGTTCTCGAGAAGACACGGCGTGATTCGATCGTGCGTCTCCTTGAAAAGATTTTTATCCTCTACGTTCATTGCAGACCCATTGGCGCGTAGCTACAAAATTATTTCCCTACTTTCTCACTAGAGTTCGGGTTTTATTGTACATTATTTTTATATAATCGAAAATGAAAAAAAAAGAAAAAAAATGGTTTTCAGCGTGAACGGTAAGTCGAAAACTGACGAAGGCGTGGCCGGATAACGATTTGTAATCGATCCAGGAAGAAAAGAATACGAGCAAAGCGAACGATTCGTAAATAGCACGAAACGAACTGTTAATTTGCACATCTAATTGCCAGAGGTTCGCGAACGGGTAAGTTAGAAATAGCTAGGTACACGAGGAGTCACTAGTTTCAAATCAGAATATTCCATAAAAGTATCGCTGACATCGCACGCAAAAAATAATGAATACAACGGGGACAAAGAATTGAACGGTGACAAGTTTGTCAACATAAACCAGACACTTCCTTCGATAAGAGCAGAGGATTTTCATCCGTCGAATAATCCGAGGATTCCAGTTTTAATCGTGAAAAAATAACGAGAGTTGCATGACTTACGATTCGGTCTCGGGAAATTGGTTGGTCCAATGATGCAGTTCGCGAAGAGTCGCTTCATCTCGTCCTCGAGGCTCGGATTGAACGGATAAAAAGAATTTTTCAATACCGGCAATGGCATGAGATGTTGATTAGCGAGAATCTCCGTCATGACGGTGCCGCAAGATCTCGACCAGTCAGCTCGTTTGAATTTCGAACAACGAAACGATCTGCGTTTTGTATGTATATATATATTGATATATAAATAAAAAAGTGTATACGCATAGATATTTAAAAAAAAAACGATTTTGAAACCCGTTCAATCGTTTCGAGATTTTTCGGGTATTAAAAAAAAATAGTGGGCAACGCAACAGCACTTGAGAAGATTTTGAACACAACTGAAAATTCACGAAGCCGGCGATTTTCGGAATACACTACCGGCTACCGGTCAGCAACCATCGAAGCAGGCAGAGAACTGCGCGCGTGGAGGGGATACGTCGGACGCTGTAGAGGAGCGCGCGTCGATCGCGAAAAAGGCGGTTAAATTTGAACTTGAATGGCGCGCGGTGTGACGCGTTCGTGAAAGCGTCGAGAGACTGGGAACGGTAGGATCCGATGATCCGAAGCTCAACGAGGATGCTCGGGTAAAACTGCACGCACGTTCAACGAAATAATCCTAAAAGATTGGTCGTTTCACTAATCCTCATCTTTATTATTATTACTGTGTAAATATGTAGGCACTGAACAAATAATGTTTCATAATTTGTTTACAAACATTTACACTTACTGATCTGGTTTTATTTTCCTTTTATTTCTTTTTGTTCATTGAATGAATATTCTCTGCGCGAATACAATCCTCGACTGCCCTGAAAAATCCCTAGGGCAGCCGAAGTCCGCGCAATACTTCTTTTTGCTCGTGCAATTCACGTTTTCCTCGGTTTCGCCCTCGTCCAAACGTTTCCTTTTTTTCTCTGTTTCATTTTATTTATTAATTCATTATTATTATTATTTTTTTCATTGCCCGCTACGGCAATCTCAGTTCGACTCTCGTTCATCCTGGCATTGTATGCACTTCCAAATCTTCTAATTACGATTTCAATAATATTTTATCAATATATATTTTTCATTATGTATACTTTTTTTGTTGTGTTGTTGTTGTTGTTGTTCTTTTCATCATTTATCTCTAGATACGCTAAATATATTGTTCTTCTAGTCGAAAAAAGTTACCACAATTAATAATAATTGTACAATCTAGTTGCAATCATAATTCGAAATCAGACGAACGTTCCTAATAGTCGTTAACGTGTCACGCTCGTGACACACACATAGACGTGTCCGTGTGTTAGGTAAGGGGGCGGAAGGAGAAATAGAACTGAGGATAAACGCAACAAAAATCCTAACTTTGGCTAAGAATTTCAATATTGCCGCAGCTTTCGAGATCACGACGCTCGATTCCCCGCGCCTGTGTGTTTGTACACACAATTCTAGCCCCATAACGTTCCTCCCCGATTCACTCGACTTTGAGCCACTCGTCGTGTTCTCTGATCTCTCGGAATATTGGACTAAAGCGGCGAGAAAAACAACAGTAATTCTTACGAAGTTTTGAAATTGTGTATTTTTTATGTTTTCTTGTTCGAACGTGCAAATGTGTATGTGTGTTGCGTGTGATCTTCAAGTCAAGGATATATAATGAACAATGGCGTATAGTACACTGGGGTGACTGTGTATCTGTGTATATATAAGAACCAAACTTTTGCGAATTTTAGCAAGTATAATTTTCATTTGATTTATATTCATTACCTCGTACTCGTCGTTCGTTTACACAATCGCACCGTACACGAAATTATATGTGATCTTTCTGTATACGTGATGACGCGTCAAATTGCATATGCATTGTATATTTATATAGACACACGCACACGCACACACATATACATAAGTATATATATATATATAGGCGATGAGTGTTTTTTCCCCCGATACGGACAAACTTGTGTCAATTATATTAGGAATATACGCGCGTTATCTTTTATCGATTCATCGAGTGTACGCGTGTATGTGTCTGTATATATATATATATATGTAAATATTATTTACAGGGCAGCCGAAAAAGTGACATCCGAAAAGACAATCCTAAAGCCTCGAAACAAATCCTATCATCCCCGTGTTTTGCCGTTTTTTAAAAATTATTTATGTGAAAAACGTCTTTTTACTTCTCTATTGCGTTTGTTTGGGTTGCGTTATCGTTGACGGAGTTCTCTGAGCGAATTACGAACCGAACATTAACGTGGATGCGAGTTTTCACGAAACGTTAAAAGATATAGGTTAAGGGACGCGTAGAAGATCGACATAACCTCAAAAATTTCTGAACCCAGCTTTCTTACGCTTAAGTTTCAAAGGAAAACTCGAGTCGTCCAGTTTTGTAAAATTCATAGAGCCAAACAAACTCGCAGAGCTCGATGGTTTTAATTGGCATTAAAGTAATTCATTTTTGAAAAAAACTTTGTTTAAACATTCGAGCTATCAATTTTGAGGAATCACGTGCTTTAAAAAGATCAATCATCGACGTTTCGTGATAATTAAAAAACTTCCGAGTGAACACCCTCAAAATCACTCTAAAGCCGAGAAGATACCCTAGTTCCTCAAAAATTATGAAATACCAGCTTTCGCCCGCGATTTCTTACACGTGGATTCCGAAATTATTGTTGAAATACTTTCCGACCCGGTGAGGAATGATTTTTTTTAAACTTGAATTTACAGCCAATAGAGGTCGCGCAGCAATTTCAATTGGTAGTTCAAACAACAAGGGAACTCCAACGGCGAATGGAACCCCTGTTGTACCGCCTTAAACATTAATTTTTCGAAAAAAATGACGAAACGCTCTCTCAATTTTCACTCAACATTCTAAAACACAAATTTTCCCAGGTTCGACTTGAAAAATAACGGACTTTAAAATCTCGAGATTGGACTATCGATTATATCGATTAGTATTTTATATATAGATATAAGTATTGGATCGGGGCTTCCGGATTTTCGTTTCAAGGTCACTTATCAAGCGACCCCGTACCCCAGGGCGTACATTGGATCCGCGCGACACTCCATTCCGAAATATCTATGACAATAATTATAAATATATTTCATATGACGATAATCATTGTAATAATAATGATAATAGGTCCATGCGTTTGTATTTTTGCCTTTCTTCGTTAAACTTTCTCTTCGCTTCCTTTGATGCGCGTGTAATGCAATGTGACGAGTGAGAGCGTGTATACTAGGAATGTACACAGTATACAATATATATATATATGTATGTATATGTATATGCGCGTATGTATGTATATGTATAATTAGGTTGTGTATAAAACGATGATACATTATACTATACTCGTTACGCGTTTTTTTTCTTCTTCTTCATCTTCTTTTATATCATACGACACATAATAATATGATATCGATTTTTTCTTTTAGTCTCATGGTGCGATCGCCCCTCCCCCCTCGATTGATGACAAGCGGAGGGGCGTCGTGCTTTTTCGCCGCGATAGGCTATATAGTCTTGTCCTGTCATCTCGTAGTAATAATCGTAGTAGTACAATTAGCGGTAGTAGTAATAGTAAAAGTAGTAGTACAATTTCCGACGCGTGTCTTCGCGGGTCTCTTTTTAACCGGACATAGAATAATCATAAACGTGGGGTCGGAGTAGGGGGGGGGGGGGGGGGGATTTTCTTCATCATCTTCTTTCGACTAAATATACACACGGGTACTCTCCTCTACACATGGGTATTTTTGCTGGCGAGAAGGTACGTTCTTGTTCGACTGTGGATAATTACCCTAATTAGTACCGTCGTACGCGTTATCCTTTTCGATTTTTATCGAACGGCCGATCGCCGTTCGCGATCGTTTTCTTTTTTTATTTTTGCATCTTTGTGATTTTCTCTCCTTGCTGCCTCGCACTTGCTCTCTCTCTCTCTCTCTCTCTCTCATTTCTATTTATTCTTTTTTCCTCGCGCCTTAAATATTCATTGACACATGTATTATTGTTGGATTCTCTACGCGATAAAGGATAATCAATAGAAAAATTTGTACAAATAATTAGTCTACGAAAGTGGTCTGCTCGCCGCGCGATTCTCGCGTCTCTCATTTGCTCGCGCAAAGAGAAGACGGCTTTCCAGCACAATGAAGAGTCACCGCGGTTCTAAAAAAAAATATATATATTTATGTATATATATATGTACGTGTGTGTGTGTGTATTTATGTGTATGTGTGTCTATAAACATCAATGGACAAAGAAACCGTTGAACGACCAATTGTTTTTTTTCCCCTCATCTTTTTTTTTCACAAACACACAAACACACCGAGAGCGATGCGATGGAATGCAATATCGGCAATGGTCTCTCAAAAATATGGCCACTCATTATGGACCGTCTGTATGTGATTATTTATTTATTCATTTTTTTTTTGTTATCTTCGTTAACGTTAAATACTTTAATACTTCTAGTCGTATACTCTTTCTAGAGTAAAAGTGGTCTTGTGCGTTCCGCAATGCCTCAGTCCGCGGAACGTGTCGTACAGGCAATACAGAGTGCTTTAGCGCATGTATTATTATTATTATTAATTATTTTAATTAATTTTTTCTTGTTTGCTCTCTTGATATGCTGATAGTACTAACCTAACAAAACTTGTCCTTACATTTCTCATTTGGTATGTCTTAGTCTTATTTTATTTTAAGTAAAAAAAAAAGAGAAAGAGAATGGAGCACGGAGGATGCGCGGGAGGGGCAGGGCGGGTGGGTTTGCTAACGTCGAGAATCGTTTCCACCGTTTTCGCATACACTTAAATAAAAAATGAAAAAACAAAGATTACGAGACATTCCGAACGAGACGCGATAAATCTGACGAGACTTATTAAATTAATGCGTATGACAATGAGCAGATCCATAACGTTTGCCAGCCTCGGTGGAACGAGAAAAAACACGGATGCTTTTCTTCGTTTCCCTTTCTTTCTTTTTTTTTTATGTTTTTTTTTCGTGCACACCGAGCGACAATTCGCGCGATGTCTCAATACGAAACGATCGAGTTTGTCGTTCCGGGCACTCGTAAAGTAATCGAAACTCGCCTAGGCATCCGAGTGGCCTGAAACTGTAAAAAAATATAAACTCGCGCCCCCCAACTGTACAGTCACGTACTCGTGTCAAAGTTACATAAAACAACATGTACAATTTGATGTTTCCTTTTTGATGAAAAAAAAAAATGAAAAAATTATAATAATAGACAAGAAGAAAAACGAAAAAGAAATTCTCGTCACTCGTCGAATTTCGATCTTTGGGATTATACGTTTGACGCGACAAGTTCTGAATTTTTGTTTTTTTTTTCTATAATAATATTTGTTTGTTTGTTTGTTTTTTCTTCCTTTTTGTTTTAATTCTCCCAACGATCACGCACTTAGGGACTACGAAGATGAGCGTTATAATAAGCGCATGAAAGTTCGTACGCCGTTATACGTTTCTGCGTACGCAGCCATATCACAATACCACTTTTGTTCTCGGTTACGCCATTTTCATTTTTTCCTTTTTACCGTATTTTTTTTGCTTCCTTTTGTGTTTTTTCATCGCTTCGTTACAAAAATTGCTACGCATCGTTATAGAAACATCAAATTATTCGCAGCTAGCATACTGTACACGCACACGCACACACGCGCACACAAACACACTCGCGCACGCTCCCCCTTGTGATTTCTTTACAAGTACCCTCATGGTGAATGTTCGAATGCAACTAAGTCTTTTTTTTTCGTATCATCAAAAATATTAATGGAAATACCTCTATTTGTATCAATAATTCTTATTTAGTGTTTGTTTGTTGTTGTTGTTGTTGTTGTTTTTTTTCTTCCTTTTTTTTCTTTCATCTATCTTCAGCAAACAGGAATACTCATATCCAGTCATTGTCTCGCGGGAGTACGATTATGCAGTACGGCCTGGTTACGTTTTAATTTAATATTTCAATCTTTTCGTTATAACTTATTAATCGCTCGCCAAGGATCATTCATAATCGACTCGTTTACTATTCTAAACGTAATAAACGCGCCCGGCAGGGCGCACGAGAAAAAGCTTTCGAAACTGAGATAAAACATGAGTCGAACGTGCACTGATGACGGGCGTAACGCGCTAACAAGGCATCATTTCGAGGATACGAATCGACACGTCCTAATCATATAGTTTGATGAGTTATTTTGTTTCCAGTTGATTCTTCACTTCCCTTTTCGTCGTTGAAGGAGATTGCGATTGCACGAGAGATAAAAAGCAGGGCGTTTCCGTCAAATTGTAAACGTCCGAGTGATTTAAATAATAATAATAATAATAATTATTAATAAAAGGGACAAAACACTGGTTTCATCGAAGGTTAAACGCGTAGTGACACAAATAATATTAATTTTTTTCGCTATTGCACCGATATTTACAATGGACGTTACACTTCATATATTATCGTTCCGAATCAGTTACTCCGAACATCGACTCATTTATATTATTACGATTTTCTTTACTTCCGATTAAATAAAAGCCACGTAAAATTTCTATAAAAAGCTCGTATAGGTTGTGTAGAAACTATTGGCGTTCCTTAATAAGAACAACAAAAAAAAAAAAAAGAACGAGAGAAATGTAATAATCTACAGTCGAGTGTTTCTTCGCTTTCTCTATTTTCGTAGAGAGAGAAAAGAGAAATTAAAAGCTTCGCTACATCGCGTTTCAGTGGGCACGGGATTAATAACGCAGCCTCAGTCAAAGTATCAACGCGGGCGATTGGAGTCACTTTTTCTTTTTTTTTTTAATCACTATTACCGCGCAAACGCAGAAACATTCGTGCGAAACGCCCAAACGGAAATTCCGTTATCTATCGCGATTCTCGAATGCATGTGTGTATGTTTTTCCTCTTTCATCGTGAAGTCAACTATGCAACTCGAATATTCGCGTTCTCGTCTCTGTGCCAAATTGCGAAAGTCACCGATCCGCGAAATTCGCGTTTTAAAAAAGTCTTTCCGAACGTGCCGAAATTAAAACGAAATTCATCGATGACTATTCTTATCGCCGCCCCGATGAAATTAATACGATCGAATCTTCATTCGAGTCAAGAAAAAACCGCGTAATGAGTAAAGTTCTCTGTTTTTACGTTGGCCAGTCTTCATCAACTCAGCCACTCGTCTTCCGAAAAGTTTCACTTTTTACGACACTTTAGAAGAGTCGGTACGCTTCAAACGTTCAAACCGGAAGCTCTTGAAAAAAACCCCACGATTTTTCGTCTTTGATAATTTCAATCGAGGATTTGCTTTTCCATTTGTTTTGATAAGAGCAGTAATACGTGAAAGAAGAAAACTGAGGTGATTCGACGATGTTCCAACATCGCTCAACTTTCTCTCGTTTCTTCGAGTGGCTGCTTGAGAAGGGACGCCTCGTGTATGAACGATCCACAGATACTGTAGGTATTGTCGCATTTTATGGATTTTACGCGAATCTCGGTATCAAACGGCACCCAACTGAAAACAGCTTAATTGTTCTGGACACTCACGCCCCCTCTCTCTCTCTCTCTCTCTCCGTTTATCTCGGTCCCTCTATCTTAGGATCGTATATTTCGAAAAGGAACTTGAATTGAATTTTATCATATAATTTGTCATTTTGTTTTGTCGGTTTTGCAAAGGCGAATATGTACGCTCCAATGAGGGGAACGAAGCGAACGATACTTGGATTGTTAATGAAGAAAATGAGAAGGTTTTCGCTAGCTTGTTAGATCGTTAGAAGTTATTTTTTATGTCTTTTCGTTTGACGAGACTCATCGGACCGGGGCGAGTTGTTTTTGTTTGTTTTCATTGATATTCTACAGACACACAGACACACACACGCGCGTGCGCGTTTTCACACACAGACGCAACCTCTGACACACGCGCACGCGCACCGCGGGCGCGTGTGCAAGGGAAACTAAATTACATCTCGTATACGCGAGAGCGTGCGTCTTCCGATAATAAATCGAAGATTTCTCGCATCCGCTTCGACACTCCGTGGACCCGGAGGGAACATTTTTGTGTTTTGCTTTAAAGCTAATCTCGTCTGGCGTGCGATTATCCTGCTGCGCCCTTGCAGCGTATATTTCTATATACATGTACATATGGTTATCAGGATGGCGCGAAGAAAATCGACGACTCCCTTTAATTTCGCTTCTTCGACATTCGACGCCTGACGAAAATCGATTTCGTTACGCGAAATTGAACTTTCGTGGGAGCCGGAGTCCTTGATCGCTTCTGGAGGAAGATTGATATTGCAAAAACGTTTTTTTTGCTGTTTCGCGCCACCCTTACCGTATATAATGCACACAGCGCGCCACCTTTCTCTCTCTCTCTCTCTCTCTCTGTTCGTCTCTTTGTTTTTTTTCCGGTGCCCCTTTTCCCTCTTCGTCGTGTATTACTTGAGATGAAAGTTCGTGAGAAAGCGAGTAAACAAATTTGAGTAGAACCTTCGAGGGCACAACTCGGATCTGAAGGTGGTGAGCTGATTATTGTTGGCTCCTCCGCTTCTTCGAGGATTCGCGAGTGGGACCAAGTAGGGCCTGAACAGTTAGGGTTTACTGTTGTCATTGTTGAGCGACAACGTGTCGGAGAGTTTCTGTTGTTGCTGGGCGATCTCGGTCACGGCGCCACCGCTCATCAACTTCGCGTTGTTGTTTTCCGTGTTCGAGACTTTTACGTATTCGCGTTTTCTCTGTTGTTGTTGTTGTTGTTGTTGCTGCTGTTGCGACTGTTGTTGCGTGCACTCGGTTTTGACGATCGTTATGTCCGGATTGTTCTCGAGTACCGAGCTCGCCGCTTTCGGTACGATACCCGGTAACTCGAGGTAACCGCCGCCCTCGCGTTTTATCGTCGCTGATGTCGTCGGTGTCGCGGCCATTGACGCGTTCGCGTTGAACTTTTGCAGTATCTCGTTTACCGCCTCGTTATTATCCATGTCATTGTTGACGTCCATCGCGCTCGCAGCCGCGCTCAACTCGCCCGCGAGCGATATCCTGTCGGGTCCCTGTAGCGTCGAGAGATACGTCGCGAGTGTGTGCACCGTTACGTTTAGAAATTCGGCCGCCCGAAACAACGTGATCTCCTTCCGTCTCAGCTTCGCGAGAACTTCCGCTGGACCGGGCTCGGACCAAAAGTCTCTTACTCTGCAACGGAAACTGACGTTTATCTTCTCATTCTCGTTTCACGGTACACGCAATTTTTATTTTTCAATGTGATACTGGGATCTGAGGGGCCTTACCTGTAAGGGTGTTTAAGGCAACCGTAACTGTCACGATATCGTCCGTAGAGAGTCCCGTACGAGACGCCGAGAATTTCGGCAGCAGTCTTCATCTCAAGCTCCTTGCTCTTTATGGCGTCCATGACGCGTCGCGTAAAAGGCTCCTCCCAGAATTCCTGGCGTCGTCCCGTCGTCAGATAATCGTTCATCTTTATCACGTCGCGGAATTGCTCGGGTATCGCTGGATTCGTCGCGTTCGAATTTGACGGTGTGTTCGGCGCTGCGAAAGCAACATTAACGGTCACCACCTTTGCTATCGCAAGTTTTCACGGGCACTCCTTATTCGGAATATTGGAAATACGTAGAAAATTATTGAAGAAAAATTTCCATCAGCTTTCGCGATGATCCTCACCTTTCTTTTCCTGGTCGGAAGTGCTGTCGTCTTTGGACAGGTACGATAGCTGCGGAGAATCGAAATATTAATAGATATATCTTTTACGTGTTTTATCTCTTTTTAGGGATATTCTTGAGACTAACCACAGGTAGGGAGTGTTCGTTATTCTCGTTCATTTCGTCGTCGCAGCTTTCGTGATCGCCCTCGCTCATCATCTCCTCCTATAAACAATTCATCAGGCAAATGAGAAAAAACGAGAATATCAAAAATAGTAATAAACTAGTCATCAACGTAGCGATAACGGGGATGATTGCAATAACAACAGTATCCCGTGTAGAAATTGTCGTTGAAATCCTATTGGATTACTATTCTTCTCCTTGCTTCCTGATTCTGACCCAACAGTTGCATCGGGTCTCTATACTAAAACGCCATACTCGTACGTTGGATTCTATTGGGATTCCCCATTGGAATCCAATGTACATACCCAATTCGATTCCAGCAGAACCGGAAATTATTCTTGATGAATCCATTCTGTACGTTGAATTGTTCTAATCAAACTATACGAAAAAATGGCCAAGTTTTTTAGAAGTTCAACTCTTGTTTGAAGAAAACGATTTTTCAATCACTCAACAAAGTATAATTCAAAAATCGTTTTAAATGTTACAATTGAAAATCCACTGCAATTGTCTATTTTTTTTAATTTATCCAATTGCTCTTTGACGCTCGCTTATTTTCGATTCGAGCGGGATGCGAATTCTCAAACGGCGTTCATCAGTAAACAGCGTAGAATCCAATTGGATTTCAATGTGGACTTTTTGCGTAGAGCGTGCCTATCGAATCCCTATAGGGTTGCGGTAGGACCCAGGGAAGCGAAATGTGTATATTCGTTTGAGGGAGGGTTGGAAAAACATCGGGTTGGAAGAAACTCTCGAAAAAAAAAACGAATTCGGGAAATCCTGGTAGACCGGTGAAAGTATACGTACGTTTCCGGTGAAACAAGTGATTTTGGGTGTGAATACATCATGAGCGGAGGGTGGATCGTCGAGGGGTGGACGGCCTCTGCGTCGCTGTTTCGGTGGTGGAGGTTCGTCGACTTCTCCTTCTCTGAGGACGGTCTCGACGCCCGGTGTGCCCGCTCCCGGACTGTGACCGCTGTTGTTGATGTCGTTTTGAACCGAATCGCTCCGCCAGCTGACTTCCGCCAATCCTTTGATGTGCAAGTCCTCAGCAGTCTTTAGTAACGACGACAGTCTTGTCTGAAAGATCGTACGTCCATCAGAAAGGCGTTTGCGCCTTGAACGCGCATATACGATTTTCAGGGCCAGACGGATTAAAAAATTCAAACTCTCGGGGAATTCCGTATTTCCGTTGACCCACGTAACACGAACTGGCTAAATGAAGGTTTCCAAATATAGACATGGATGTTTTGGTTCGGCTGGAGAATCGCGGTTGCTCTCATTACGACGCCGGTTCGTTAAAGTCGTCCTCGATTGGTTAAAATCAACCCCATCGATTCACCCTATTAACAAGTTTTACCTGACGACCATATCTCCGTATCGCCGAATAATTCAATCGTGAAAACGAGCACGTGAATCATTCTCGACGATATTCTTCTAATTCAATATCGCCAATAGCCGATCCGTTTTCACCATGAACGAGGAGGAAAAAAAAAGAAACTTCGAATTCGAGCGATCGTTCACGGGACACGCGGGGATCGCTATATCGAACACTCAAAATCCGTGATCGCGATCGCTCGAGCGTATCATCGAAACTTTCTCTATAACAGAATACCGTTCGACTTTCTATATTGTCCCCTCCCTCTCCCTCGGCTCTGTACTGAAGGAATTTCGAATTGAATTATATCCAGTTCGCTCGGTCGACGCACACTTTGGCTAAATAATAACGAGACCTATCGCTTCTCTCTTCCCATCTTTTGACTCTCCCATCGATCTTTTTTCGTCGCTACGAACTTAGCGATGTGTGTATGTGTCTGTTCGAATGGAAGGCCACGCGATTTCTAATCCGAGGATATTTCGAATCGGGTAACGAGCATCGCTATGTACCAACTGTTTCAAGCTTTTTTCCTACCCCCTCGCCCCTCTCGTTCCCTTCGTGCTCCGGACTTGATTCGCGGTCTGACGTCAAACGTTTCCAGCTTGACCGTTCGAACTGAATAATTTATTCGCATCGATAGGGCACCCGGCAAGAGAGATAGCGCGCGCCGTGGAAACACGGAAATAACGATCGATCAAACCGATCCGAAGAATTTTGAAGGATTTCGCATACGCGGGCTTCCCGTGTATATTTTTAGAGTCGGAAACTTTTCTTTTTGTGCCTTTTGCTGCTCGTACATATTTTAGGTTGCGAGCGCTTGGTGCAACCATTCTCTTCGGTCTATGGATATTTCCGGGAATACCGATTTCCAGGACGTGCTTCCACTTTGAGGCCAGTCTTCGCAGTCCTCGCTGGCCCCGTGATCAACTTTAATTTTAGCCAAGGGTGGAATGTACGTGTACCAAGGGTATGTAGATAAAAGCTTCTACCGGATTTTCTTTTTCGTTCTTCAACCTTTCATCACGAGAATAGAGACAGTTTCGAAGGCAAAAAAAAATCTTCGTTATTCTCGAATCACGGATTTAAAAGGACGCTAAGAATTGCACTGTTCGAACGCGCTGAAAATGACTCTTATGTTTTTTACGGTTTTGTACGATTCTAGGAGGATTAGAGACACGAAAATCTTACGAACGCTTTTCAGGATTCTCGTTCGGTATAACCCACGTGTGCGAAATGTGATTGTAAAGAATAGGGGAAGGAAGGGATTGGAGTTTTCGCTGGATTTCAATGATGTTTCAATACTGCGTTTAAGGGGTTTGACAATGGTGAAAATAAACAAAAAACATACCATGGCTTTAGGAAATTCAATTTGCAGAGCCGCTTCGAAATACGGCGCGGAAGTCGTATATATATGGATATACTTTTCATTACAACTATAGAATTGCTGGTAAAACCTTTTTTTTTCCAAAAAAGGGTTCTCTGGGATCCTTATGTTTTCGAAAACCCAAACGATTTCTCGGCATTTAACGAACGCGTTGATTTGAAATTTTATACAATTATTCTTTTGATTTTTTCATACGTCACAGCAGTTTAATCTTGACCTCATTTTTTCTTCATTACTATTGTTTTCATCATTTATTGACAATAATTACGCCATTTTGACAAAAAAAAATATAAAAAATTCTTTTTTGCTCTTCATAATATTAAAACAGATCAAAAATAGGTCGATCAAGTCTTCATCGATGTTACCTACTTCGAAAGAAAACTTGTATCTAATGTATTCGATAAACTGGGTGGCCAAAATCGAGTCCGCGTTCAAAAATTCTTCACGAGATTGTTCATAACTGTTTTCATTATCAAAATGATTATATTTTAATTATTAAATTGATGCAGCAAAATATTGTTTTATAATTATTTATAACAATTAGTATAATAAGTGTAGTATAATTATCTCGTACAGTTATTTATAATAATTATAATGAAAAAAGCAATAACTCATAGCTGCTTCAATTCCTAATATTTTTAATGAAATTTGGCGTACACTCTTTTCCAAAAATAAATAATTATTGAAACACCCCTAATTTTCGTTTAATCTCGAAACATTGGCTGTAAAATTGACTCTTTTCAATTTATGTTTTTCATGTCCCACACTCGTAAAGTAAGAAATATCCTTTTCCCAGCAGAGTTTGTTGGGACCGATCGCGCGGAATTAATGTTCCCACTTTGTGTACGAGGGGAACGTGGTGCGAGTTTGCCCCCGTCTGCGGTAATCCCGGCGTGTCAGAGGTGAAACTTACGTGATCGATGTTGATCTCTCCCTTGTACATGAATTCGACGAGTACTTTGATGTCCGAGAATTTGACGTCTCTCATTATTACGATAGGATCCTTCTCCTCGTACTGCGAGAGTATGGTGTCGAAATACGTGCTACAGGCTGACAGGACGACCTGCGACAAACGAAAACAGCCCTAAAAAATCTCATCCATCGTTCTTTATTTTCTTCTTATTTTATTCCCTTCGATCCTTCGTTCGGATAGTCGTCATCGTGAGATTTCATCGGAGTGTCAAAAAAACCAAAAAAAAATTCGGCAAAACAATTTCGGCGTAACAAAGCGAGAAATCGTGCGTTTTTCGCGGACGCTCGTAATTCGAGTCCAAAAAAAAATGAAAAAAAAGAAGAAAGAAAGGAAGACTCGTGAATTTTGGCTGTAGGGTAAGACCCCGCCCAAAGTTCGTCGGACTACAGTCAATAGACTGAATATTTAATGTCGAACGCGACGTTACGTTCGGTATTGATTTTCACGAATTTAACGTCTCCGCAAATAAGGCCGTAAAGTAAGAAAGAAGGAAGAGAAGAGAGGGCGGCCAAGAACGGACGGCGGAGGGCGAGAGAGAGAGAGATCGAGAGAGGGGGCGGGAGAGGGAGAGAAAGAGAGACGACGATGAGGAAGAAAAAAGAAGTTTGCGCGCGTGGAAGGCGAAGGAGGCGCGTAACTTTTCAGTGCTCCGGCTATATAACGCTTTATTATACCCGCCTCTTTTATGGTGAAATACTGCGATAAAGGAAAAAACGCCAAGCGTAGGGGAAAGGGGAATGAGAACGAACCAGTCTGGAATAGAAAAAGAGAAAGAGAGAGAGAGAGAGAGAGAGAGGAAGAAAAAAATTGAAATTATACTCCTCGCTTCATATCGAGACATTCCGAGCCCTGGGCAAGTCGCGGAGAGCACAATTTTTCCATCCTCACCCCTCGATCGGGGTTCTCGCTCTCTCGCGCATTTTCTCTCCCGCCCGTTCCTCTTTCTCTCGGCCCCTCGCGGACCTCCACCTCCCTCTCCTGCCCCTTAAACTTCCTACGTCCGCGCTGAGCCCCTCGCGCGTTCTTCGCCATCCCGGTAATAAACCCTATATATCTTTCGTATATAACTGCGCGATCCTTCTTCGCGAAAGGAAACGAAAGGGTGTGCGTCCGTCGGTGTGTGTGGACGCGTATACGTGTTTCTGCGCGAGTTGCCAGTGTGGAAGAAGTAAGGAAGGAGAGTCCGCTCGCGCGGAGAGGGACGGCGAGAGAAAAAAAGCGTATTAAAAAAAAAAAAGAAAAGAAAAACGTAACAAAACGAAAGAAAAAGAAACAACAACACAACACTGGCGCAAGACGTATCGCGCGCTCGTACTAAAAATCGTCCAAGCGTAATGCGTTCTTTGTTCGAGCACCGGTTATACATTGTCCACACACACACGCGCGCGCGCGGGTTCAAGAGCGCTTTTATTTACACTGTATAGGTATGTGACATTATTTTTCTTTCCGAGGGACGCGAGAGAACCGGCGCAGTAAAAAAAAAAAGTAAAATGATGAAAAAAAATTACACGATAAAGAAAGAAAATAAAAAGAAGAGCAGCGAGGGGTGGAGGAGAGCTTCTAGAATATGGAGTTTAATTTTTCATTTTATTTCTCTCTGTTCTACGATGCAAAGTTACTACGGCGATGGAGGTGGCCGGGGAGGGCTCGTTGAGAGAGACGGGGGGGAGATCGATGAAAATGTTCCCGTATTCTTCATCGTTACGATTCGCGTGTGCACGCGGATGTTCGTGTATATTTTGTAAGAACGTATACGCGAGAGCATCGCGCTCCGTACGCCCGGTATCGCTAAACGAAGAAATTGAAAAAAGAAGGAATTTAAAAAAAAACATCGTTGGAGTCCACGACGATTCTTGATTCGTTCCTGTATAACGATTTATCCGATTTCTATAACGGCCGGTAGAGAAACGGTAGCGGGAAAAGTACGAAGAGAGGGGGTTGGGCGAGGGGCTGAAGTTGGATACATCGCTACGAATCTCTTCTGGGAAGCGGAGAAATGAAAAGAGCCGGACACCCCGAGAATCGCTACTCACGTATGTCCGATCAGGCGCGGAATTAATTAACGGAGATTTCGTTTTTTTTTAGATTTTTTTGTTCCCAGCTCGATTTTTCTGTCATGCCGGCTCCCCCCCCCCCCCATCCGTGCGGCGGCGAGCCATCGCGAGAGCCATGTCTTTGAACTCGAACGATATAACGAAAAAAAAAAAAGAAAATTTCATCCGTCCCGGTTCCCGTTCATCTCGTTTTTTTTCGGTCCGTTGTTTATTTTTTTTTGCCGCGCTCTTTCGATTTTTACAGTTGCGCGCGCCGTAACGCGAAACGGAAGGGACGCGAGGTGGCGCGCACTCGGAAGGCCGGAAGAATGCCATTACCGAAAAGTTTCGGGCGTTTCGTTTTCCGTTGAATCGTGCGTTTGCATTTTTTGCTTTTATCTACTTTGCCACTCGGCATCGTACGCTGAGATGTACGATTTCGATCACACGGTACGAAAATATCTAACGGCGCGAACGGAGCGCTGCGAGCATCCGGTGGAGAAAAGTCGGAAGTAGGGGAAAGCGGGAGTCGAGCGCAACGGCGTCTTTTGGTACTGCAGGTCAAGAGGGAGCGAGCCAGACGCGAACTAACCTCATCGCTCGATCGACCGCGAACGAAAAAGTTGTGGAAAATCTAATGGTGAAGATGATTTTAGCTGGATTTTTTTTTTCATTTTGGTAGAATCGGATAGACACGGATGTCGCGACGTTTTTTTAGCGCGTAATTTTATTGACTCGGAATTTCGATTGTTGAAGGGATTTTTGACGTGCGCGATGAAAAGTCCGATTCTGTTTAAAACCCGAAAGAAATATTGACGGTGTGCAGATATTTTGATGATCGAAGGAATCGAACCCAAACAAACCCAAAGAAAAGAGTTGTAACGGCGAGAACGAAAATTATCCGCGATCATCGGAGACGCTTTGGAAGGAACAAAAGTTTCTTCGCTCTTGAACATCCATGCGCGAATCGCCTAACGTCATTCTGCACCTGCCCAGTATCGCCCAACGACTACGATCACTTTCCGAGTAAGAAACGTACGAAAACATCGCGAATTGAAATAAAAGAGGACGAACGTCCGCGGTTGTATCAATAGAAGAAAAACAAGATTGTTGGCTCAAATTCTCAGAGGAGAAAAGAGAGTAGAGAGAAATGGGTGAGGGAGGATGAAGTCTTTGACGAATGGAAAGAGGTGACCGGCAATCGGGAATTTATTGATCGGGCCGAGTATCCCGACGAGCCGATAAGGTGCGGGGCGATACGGAAACGGGGTCGTTGGTGCTCTGTTTTCCGCGCCTCGGGACGCGATCTTGAAATCCTTCCGAGACACCGACCAGCGAGTGGCTCGAAAACAGGAGGTGGGTGGGGCCGCGGTGGACGAGATCGAACACGATCTAGAAAGTTCCGCGAATCGGCGTGGCACGAATATACCATTTTTTCCTTCCAAGCACGTATTTATCGCACGGAAGTGTCTAAACGGTCAGAACTAGTTGTGCGAAGTCAACACTAACCGGCGAATTCGTCGAGCGTCCATCGCGTTTTTTTGCCACCAGAGGGACGCGCGTCGAGTCACGGACTTACATGCGGGCTGGAAAAAACGGTAGTGGGGGGAACGCTCGCGTACCGCTCAGTCTTGGCAGCTTCAATTTTCGGCCGCATGGTGGACATCGGAAAGGAGATGTGCGAAGGAGACGGCAATCTGGCGTGTCTCTCTTCGATACTGCACATGCGCTTTAGACTCCTCGGTATAAATTTTCTTTTCGTAAGAAATATTCGGCAGGAAAATAATGCAAATAAATACGGTATGACAGAAATCATGTATTGATAAAAACCCGTTGGATCGCTTCGTCGCTGTGTTTTGATGTACGTCGGTTCAGGGTTTATAAAAATACGGTGAAAGCCTACTTTGCTGGACGAAGAGTCGCAACGTCATTGTTCGTAGTCGGATTCGAAACTAAGTAGTGGCGAAATCTTTCTTTTATGACTCGACATGAGACTGTCTCTTCGTTCGGTATACGGAAAATAAATTAGCCGGTAATTGAAGGACGAAATGAACAAATTGACACATACAGGCTGATCCGACGTATTCGACACTTTTTCGCACACATTTACGAGTCTTTACGACAAAACAATTGACGCACAGCTCAGGCTAGTCCCATGACCGAACAGCGCCACGCGTTGACGGCGGTGAGAGAAATAAGTTGAACGCTCGACAGCCTACGCACGCGCTGCTCAGTGAATTCGACTAAAATTGATGGTCCGCACTAACCGTTGTTTGATTAGGCGTGGACTGGGTTTCGAAAGATTCAGATCCGCATACTTTTATCTCGCCCTCTCTGAAATATATCTTTCCAAACAATCGACGATCGTGATTTCCCGATGTAAACGAGGACATTTTATTCATGGATAAAAATATTAAAACGGCATAGTCGGGCTGGGTTCGGGCTGGGTTCGGGCGGGGCGTATATTTTCTTCATCGCGATATCGAGCGTCCATTTCATGAAAATGCGCAATGCAACAATTTCTTGCCGCGATAGGGGACCGAGAGGAAATAAAAACCGAACGGGAGACTCATAAATTTCTGATACGAACGAGCGGGGACCGGCGGAACACGAAAATAAACATAAAAAAAAACGTAGTTCGAAAAAAGCTGATGGAGATTCGGGACAAAAACGAAAATCTAGTACGGCGTCTCGGGGTTTGGCCGAGCACACACCGGTGTGTGTGTGTGTTCCGAGAGCCCGATGAAATGACTCATCGATGATTTACACTTTATACAGGAACTCGCTATACATTACCATTTCAGAAACGATAACGCGATCCGGAACGTTTCGCTTCGGTACCGAAAGAACGAAAGATCGACGGCAGGATTGACGGAGAGGAAGGGAGAGTATCGAAGAGAGAGAGAGAGAGAGAGGGAGCGGGGGGAAAAAGTGGGGGAGAAAGGTGGAGACGAAGAGATTTCCGTGTACGCACGCGGCTCAATAATTCTCGGAAATCGTCGAAGTGTGAAGGCCACTGTGTGGCAAAAAAAATAAAAATAAAAATGAAATACTGGAAAAAGTGACGTTCAAAAAATGTTGAGTATTATTTCAGGCAAGTTGGCCCCGCTTTGCACCGAAAAAATATTTCGAAAGTTTTTTTCTTCTTTTTACGACCGTCGTATTTTCACGCTCGCTGGTCAAACGAGTGCTAAATTGGAAAAAAAACACGCGCGGATATATCGACTCGTATCGATTATATGATTATTATTATTATTATTATTATTATTATTATTATTGTTCATTGCGAATTTCTACGTGGGTTCCACACCTTTCCTTCTATAGTTACAATTGACTCGTGATATTTGAAATTTTTTTGCGTTTCTTAAGAAAAAAAAGCCGTCTCGAACGATTTTACGTGTAATTTTTTGCGCATTACTATCGGGCAATTTCAGTGTTCTCAGAAGTGTGAACGTGATTCATTTGTATGGGGTTTTTTTTTGTAACATCGAGTCCTCGAGGGGATCACGGATTTTCATAGCAAAAAAATTGACTGGCAAGGTGCGTGATTCTTTCGCCACGGTTTTTTTTCCCTTATCAGTAGCCATGTGCCCGCCTACTCGATAGGGGATCGGTAAAATGGTCTTTTTTCGACGCTCAAAACGAAAGAATGCTGTACGGGCCACCGCGCATTACCCTCGCACTAATCGATAACAGTTTCAAACAGATTTCCATTTTTTTTTTCGTTACCTTTTTTTTTTCATTCGAAACGCCCCCTCCCCCCTTCTACACTTTTGTCGATACTCGAGTGGGAAAGGAGACGGAAAAAAAACGAGGTCGAATTTTCTCGACGCGCAAAGAAAAAGAGAATGAAAATCGATGAAAAACTATCGATCGTTGACGCTGAATAAACAATTTTGCCGAGCGAATATTGTTCGTTCGTTTTTACGCGTCTGCGAGTGGAAAGGAAATAAGAAAATGGTGGACGTTATTAAAAACGAAGAAAAGAATTACGCTCGCGAGTAATACCCCATGTAAATATCGATCATTCCACGTCGCTTTTTCTTTTTCCGTCAACGCGCCGCGGGAAATTAAATGTTAATCAATATCGAAAAAAAAGTCGTCTCGCGATAACGCTGAACGCTGGGAGAGACGAGGGTGAAATCGTGTACCGTACAGTTTACAGAAGAGTTAGTGCAAGTTTGTGTGGCAGTTCCGCGGACACGTGCCCTCTGGCTATCCCTCGGGTTTACAAACACGCGTCTGCGAGGATTTTCACACCGAGTTTAGCGTTTTTTGTTTTTAACCCTTCATCCTGACTCATGGGTCGTTTTCGACCCAAGCGAAATTTCAAAGTGCTGTAATTTTTCGTGAGGTACCTTCAGATTTTCAATAACAAAAGTATAACAATTTTTTTTTTTTCAAAATATTTCTATTGAGGCTTCAAGTTGAAAGTTGAAAGAAGCTCTATGAATTTTTTCAGATTTTTTAAAGCGCTTTTACCGATCCGAATAACGCAAAGACGAAAACGACCCATGAGTCGGGATGGAAGGTGCCGAAAATATTAGTCGGGATGAAGGGTTAAGCAGGCTATATCGTTTTATCTACGTTTAGATACTGTTAACGATGCATTTTTCGAGAAAAAGTAAAGTTTGTGCTTTTTGGTACTGTTTTGGATGGAGCGCGACGAACATTTGGAGGTTAGGCAGCTTATGAAGTCAAAAAAGATTTTAGCTCGTATTAAAAATGAGGTCGGCAAAGACGAAATCCGTCTTGAATTATTTTACCTATTATTCATAATCGATTCGTCGGTTTTGACGATTAATCATTAATTACGATTTTCAACAATCTTTTCGTGATCTTCGTAGCTCAAATACAACAAAAACTGTTTTAAACTTTTTTAATCATTAATATAATTTCGTAAAATTTGATGCACAATGTTGAAAAAGTTCAAACAAATAAATGTCAAATCTTACTTATTCTTCTCGATTGATTTTTTTTTAATGGCTCTGATTTTCGGGCTGCCCGAGAAGATCGCACGACTTTTTTTTTTCGTGTTGGCAAAATTTTCCAATTCGAAGTGTGAAAAAAAGTCTCTGAGTATTTAAGAACAAAAAATGAATGAAAAATGAAATTTCCATTGTATTTTTGTATTCCAATTGAAGACTTCAAACGAAACGATTAAAAGCTCCTTTCATGATCATTATGAGCCCAAAAATTCCTCGTCAGTCCAGCTCGAAAATGTTCGAATCAACAAAATGACGATCGGCCATTAGAAAAAAAGCCCAGTAATTCTAAACCGATGACGGTCGATAGACGTGTTTAAAAAAACCATTAAAAAAATGTTTACCACTAACGAATCGGCAAACGACGAACCATTCGAAAAAAGAACCACTCGCGACAATAAACATAAACATTTTTGCATCCAACAAACCACTACACTTTCATGTGAAAAAAAAATACTCACTTTCACCCTCCAAACGTTTACGACATCGGCAAACTCGCGGAGCGTTCGGAAACGGCGATAAATTCAAATTAACACGCACGTACTCGTTATCGATTCGTTTCATTTCGTCCGACAAAACCGAATAATATACCCCGGTGGGCGTTTGTCTCGTTTCAGAATCTTATTCAGTTTACCGATATCCGGTGCGTCGAATCACCGGCGCGTTCTTTGACTCGCGAGTCTGATAAAAAAAAAGTTTTTTTTTTTCCCCGGATTTCTCTTGTTCGATTGTACAAAGATATCGTTTGTACCGCGATTTTCTCTGGGCATTTTTGTTTTTATTGCGAATAAAAATTATTTTCTCCTCGCGGAAAAGCGCGTTGAAAGAGCTCTTTTCCACGATTTAAAGAAGGGCCACGGGGGGGGGGGGGGATTTTCCTGGCACAAAGTACGACGAAGCCAAAAGAAGAATGCAGAAAGGAACAACAATGAGCGCGATCGATTGTTGCTCGCGCGTGCACTCGTCGATGTGAAAAATTGAGCGTGTGCGCGCGCCCGCGCGCGAGCAGAATCGCGTTGCGTTCTCATTTCGATTCGTTTGTGGCTCTTGCCTTCTTTCGTTGGTTCGTACGTTATGGACCATGGCGCGAGGTCGGGTATACGGAATTTTTCTATACGGTACGCCGATACGTTTAATGACGGACTTATCGCTCGTATATACGCGTATATGCCTCGGGAAATATATTATTATGTAAATACTCGAGGAAGAACGAGGCAAGGCTTTTCGAGCAACGCTCTCGTTGTATATTAATGCGAAGCGTTTTTCTTTTTTTCTATTTATTCTATCTCTCTCTCTTCCTGTCTTTCCACGCATCCAGGAATTCCGGCCGATTGACCGGAAGCGCGTGTGCTTTTCTAATCAGAAAAGCTTTTCCCGTAGATGCGAATTGGAATTGAAAATTTGGCTTGAAAAATTGGTACTGCAGAAGATATGGGAGGGGAGGGGGGTCGCGTCGAAAAAAACCACGAACTCGTTGCCAACCTCGACGAACGATATTTCACTTCCGGAGTTCCGATTTTGCGGGTTTTTATCGATCGATCGAAGCCTTTCCTGTCACCTCAATTTTACCGAACCCGAAGCTCTAAAGGGTTCGGATATTCTGCGAAACTTTCAGAAATCGTTCGTCGCTCGAAGCCAATGCGAATCGAAGGAAGGCGGAAGGTGGAAGGAAGTGGAAGGTCTGATCTTTGCTGCAGAAATCGCGAATTCGAAGTAAACTTATGATTACGACGATAGAACTGTTGGGTTTACTTTAAACGTGTTTTTAAGGGAAACTACGTATTTCAAAATGGCGTATACGATTTCTCGACAGTTAATGAATGGGTTGGACGTTTGGTACACTTATTCACTGTAATACTAGTTTCGTCCTAATGGATGTTCTTTTTTCGAAACATTATTTTTTTTCTTTTAATTATTAACAATAATGACACCGTTTCACGAAAAATGAAGAAATGTAACTTTTTTTTTCAATATTGAATTGCGATCGGAAAACAGATCGGTTTGTTCTTATTAGTTTAGTAAATATTATCCGCTTTTAGAAAAATTCGATTTTTTAGTTTTCTAAACAACCGGATGGTTAACATCAAGTACATCGTTGAGTTCCTCACGCGATTTTTTGACGATGTCCTCAAATTTACTTCTATAAAAATATACCTACTGCTTTTTCCTAAAAATCCATAGGCATGTAAATAAAAATAAATTTGTTTTTCTTTGAAATTGGTTTTATACGCGTAAATTTTATTTTTAAGGAAATAAATTCGAATTTTTGTAAAATGGATTTTACAATCCTATATTCAATTTTTTCTAAAATGGATTTTGCAATCCTAAATTTGAATTTTTCCAAAATTGATGTTATAAAAACGAATGAGAACGAAAAGTGTGCGGGTGTTTAATTCGAGCATCGAGCATACCAACCACCACCAGACTCGAGTGGCGCGATAAAAAACAATTTCTTCCCATAAACGTTCGAGTCCACGTACGCTGCCTTATTAACAATAAAGTAATTAAAAAAGCGCCACTGGCACGATCTAATCGATAATCTCCCCTTTTTTTTTCTTAATGCTTTTCCTCCTTTTTCGTTCGATCCCGCACCGGCGCTCGCTTCGCCGACGCAAGAAGCAAAAAATCAATAAAAATACTCGACCTGAAAGACTCTGCGGAAACTCGCACGGTTGAACTAATGTAGCAACAAAAAAAATCTACGTTTTGCGATAACGATTCTCTTTTTTGTCACCGCGTGAAATAAAAAAAAAACGGATAAAAATTTGAACAAACACATTTTACAATATTTTGCAATATTTGAAGAAGTCCCGTTGCCGCGGTAATTAGTCATCGTGCTTGACTGTTTTTCATCCCATTTACTTATTGCCTAATTATTTTGCAATTTACCCAATTTGTTACGGCTAATCCTTACTATTTAAATCACCCAATTATATTTTCGTAGCTCATTTCCGCCCACCGAATTTACGTTTGCAACAATGTATAAATAAACAGCAAAAATAAAGGTAAATTAATGACAACGAATGAACGTGATTACCTATAAAGAAATAAAAATAAATAATTTACAATAATAAAATGTGAATAAAATGGGAATAATCATAAAAAAATAGAAAATAATAATACTAAAAAAAAGAATAATACTAAAAAATACAAATGTATAATTATAATAAAAGTGAATTAACGATAAAGAATAAATCTAAATATACAATAAACCAAGAAAAATGAAGGAAAAAAAACAAATAAGGATTTTCATCGCATACCAAACAATACGAATTTCAATGGCCGAATTCGGCTGAAAAGTCCGAGTCGAGGCACCTGGTCGCAAGGTGTCATTAGGAGGCGCGGAAACAGCTGTCCTGTTAAGGCATCACCCGCGGAGTGCCCGTTTGCACACTACACGCTTACACTACCGACCGACTTTTGTCACATGGCCTAACTTCGTACATCGTTCATACACACAGTTACACACAAATACAAACCCAAACACACGAGGGAGTATTCAGAGGACATACGTATCTTGAAGGACAAGAATCAGCCCAAAGTGAACGAGGTTCCAAAATATTCCACCACCCACCCTCTTCGAAAACCCGATAGACCTGGATAGAAAGAGACGGAAAAAGAGAGAGAGAGAGAGAGAGATAGCTTGATACCAAGAGGGGCAAAGCGCGTAAAACTGACTTCCTTTGTTTATGGCTGGATGAGCGCTTCGCCGAGGACTTTTCACTCGTGTGTCCGTACTCTCCCCTTTTCTCTCTTTTATTATTTTTTTGTTCGTGGCTCCTCCGCCGTCACCGGGTCCCATCGTCCTCGCCCCGATGAGAAAACGCGTCCCTCCCCCCGACGCTCCTTCGTTCCTCTTTCCCTCTCGCCCCGGCAATCCTCATTCCACCCGTGACTCTTGGGCTTCGCGACCCCTCGCGTTTCTCTTTATCCACGTGTACTCCTCTGTGTGAGCGTTTTTTTGAAATACTCTTTTTTCCCCTCCTCTTTTTTTTTTTCTTCTTTTTTTGTTTCGTTTTATTGTCTTTTTTTTTAGCGGCGACCCGCGTACACCCCGTGGGCCATTATCCGAGGAAACGCGTACGTGTGTACGTACGTTTGTGTACGTACGACAGGCGAGGCGCCTTCAACGTACGTACACACGGCCACCAAAGACGAAACGTGTGTGCACACACACACACACACGGGAAAAGTACATGGGAGCGCAAAACGGGAAGTGAGTCGGGAGTGGACGTCCAGGAGAAAAAGCGGAGGCGGTAGGCAGACAGAGAGAGAGAGAGGAAAAAAAAGAGTACACAGAGACCCCCATTGGCCTCTGGCGCGCGGGTATTCTGAATTTAGGTGTAAGTATTGATTTTACAATTTGGAGCCCTACCAAAGTAGAGGAAAAAAAAAACGGAAAGAAAAAAGGAAAAGGAAAAAACGAACGAAGCCAAATGTACTCTACTTTGATGGAGTGGCTCTCTTCTGTATACTGCATCCCGGAGCTCTCCGTCGACGCCGAAGCAGCGACGCCACGACCCGCTCATTTTTCGCGAGGCTTCCACACCCCTCCCCCCTCCTGCTCCTCCGCCCTCGTTAACACGTGTATGTGTCTACCGACCCACAAGACGTAACGGACCAGCAATGCGTTTGCGATACCTACGTACTGTCCACCCTGGACAAAGAACCGAAATTTGATCGTCACGTTTTACGTTGTGGAAGACTTTGAAGATTTCGAGGATGCGCGGGGAACCACCGGACCGTGGCTTCGGTTACACGAAACTTCATGATGGAGACACTCTTTTGATATTATTGTCTTTATTTGATGAGGAGGGGCGGAGTAGACGAGAAACAACGACTGAAGACATTGGTATGGTTCGATCGAACAATGATGTCCTATTAAGGACATGTCGAAGACGCAACTACCACGTGACACTCGAGTGCGAGAGAGATAGACGAAATTTTTAAATCGCAATTTTTCAAGGACCAAACATTTTTATCGTAAAATTCAAGCATCTATTTCTGCCTCTGTGAATTCTACAAAGACTGATGCTCGATTTTTCGCCGTAAACTTAAACGACGCCGAGAAAACGGATTTCGAAAATTTGTGAGGTTATGTCGATGTTCGTCATGCCCTTAAGTTTGCTCAGCTTTAATTCCAAATCCATCGTTTTTTTTCCATTTAGAGTTTTCTGTAACATTCTTTTACGATTTTTTTTTCACTTTTTCCGAGTTTTGGCTTCAGATCAACTGGATATTCAAAAGATAATAATAATCCTTAATTTTAATCCGTTTAATAATCTTTCACGAGACTACTTATAATTAGTTTAATTACTTGTAACTGATAACTAAATGTGGTAAACAACTTTCTTTATGTTCGTATGAATATCCAAACAATTTTTCAATCATCTTAGGGTAGACCGAGGCGAATCGGATCACTTTTTCTTGGAGGTTGCAGAAATCATACTAAAGTGTTATATAATGTTATTTTTATTGATAAAAACGTAACA
>JAPYZJ010001824.1:0-24574 GCA_030522765.1 Ophioninae sp. B BG-2022a
AACGTAATAAATGCTTATTTGATTTCCTAGACTTCATATTTATTTTTTTAGAATATTTTGAATCTTAAGTGCGTACTCCTAGACCAGATTACCCTATGATCTAAATTAGATAATCCTATGTTAATATCATTGTCGCATTGATGCGAAAAAGCGCTCAGATCTTTGTACTACATCTAATAGATAAGAGATTATGCTAAAAGATAACATTGCGAATGAAAATCATAAAATTAATTAGATTTTTCAGGACAATATTTTCGTAATGAATCGTAATTGGATTTTTCAAGAAAAGGAATATGAAATTCGAATTTCGCATGTGAGGGAATATTGATCGCCGGACTAATTGAAAAAATTGTATGTCCCTATGATGGAATAAAACGAGAGAAAATCTACAATTTATGCTTAAACCTGACAAAAAATGTAGTAATAAATAGTAGCACATTAAATCACTGAAGCTCACCATGATTAACACATGAATGAAAAAATAAATTATTGCACGTACGTAATCCATCATGACGCCGTCAATTCCAGAAATATGTCCTTGTGTTGGCCTAAAAAGCTAGTTTGAACAAGAAGGTTGACGATTCTCCAGGTACAAAAGTGACAAAAATTTGACATTTGAGAAAGAGAAGGGGGGAAGATTAAGAGTCGCATCGGCGCGGCACGAACTATGAATTTCACACTTTTGGCGAATAATCGCGATTGCATTTGTTAACCGCCATGTTTATCACGACCATAGTATAGACATGCAGAATGACGTCCGCGAAATCTCTACATGCCTCTACATTTTTTTCAATCGAAACGCCTGTAATCATTATTTTTATTCAACAACTTCAAATTAAATCAAAATTTTTCATATGGCGTTTAGAACTCTTGCCTGCGTGATTGTAATCACTGTTTGAACAACTTTCTAATGGAATTGCCGGAATTACTTTTTCTTTTTTTTTGTCGAAGTAAACGCATTAGTTTCTTCATTGAAGAAACTCTATACCCACAGGATTAAAAATTCTATCAATCATAAGTTGAAAAAATACATAAATCATAAGAATTTTTCATATACGTTGTCACACCTTGAAATATACTAGGAAAAGAATGATGGATTTTCGAAATAGATGTGTATATATTTTCAAAATTATAAATAATATTATGAGTCGAAAGAATTTTAAACAGAAAAAAGCTCTATATTTAAAAAAATATATAAACAATTTTTTATCATACAATGAACAAAATATTGAAAAGATCATTCATTTTAACAAGTATACATTGAACGCAGATGTGCACATACTTTTAAAAAATTGCTTGAAGAAATTATTGAAAGCATACATTTTTTTAACTGCATACAGTTTTGTTCGCATCAGAAATATTTATAAGAAATTAATAAAAATTCATAAAATCGTTGACTGTATTATGAAAAACTTATTTTACCTCGAAGAAAATTTATGTTAACCTTCATTAATTTTCATTGGGGATTTATTGCTTCTCTGGATCGATAACTTTCCATTACACACGCAAAGCGTAATAGAAAGGAAGTTCAGGAAATGGAAGTTCAGAGGTTAGGGTTCGACGATTTAAATAATGTTACATAATTACTCCATTTATTATTTTAATTCTTCTTTTTATTAAACATTTTTTCTTCTTTTCATCATTCTTATATTTAAGATCGTAAGGAATGTGAGCGGATTGAAAGTGGAATATGGGACGGGAGCGGAATAATTTGGGAGCATATTTACACGCGCTCGATTACTGATATATTTGTAAATACAGTCGTGGCCAAAAGTATTAGGCAACCTGTAATTGTTCTATCCTGCTAAAAAATCGAATATTTCGGCGGAAAATAATCTCAAACCGACCTGCCAAATGATTTTTAAAAGAGGACAATGCCAGCTTCATATTACTTTTTTTTTTTATTTTTGCGATTTTTTTAATACTCGGTATATCATTTCGAAAATGCCGATTTTTCTACGATTTCCGTCCTTTACGAAATCACGTGCCGAACTTTGAGTAATTCTGGTCTTCGATTTAGCGATAAGTTCCCTAATAAGGACTTTTCTTGCGATTTGTGCATAGAACGATGTATTTTTTTTTTTTTTTGAAAAACGGTGCGTTCTCGAAAAGCCGGCCTTGTACAGAGTAACTAGAAATCTGTAAGATTTAAGATATTTATTAAAAAAGCATAAAAGGCTGAATTTTGTCATTTTGGAGCCACTACACTTTATAAGGTTTTTTTCCAAAATTTCTTTTTCGCAATTTTTGTCGATTACTGATGCATGAAAAACAGCGATAGAAATTCGAAAGCGAAAGAATTTTTATTTTATTTTTTGAATCTAAAAAAGTAAAGTACGGCTTTTCACCTGGTTGACTAAATATACTAAATCTCATGTCTTTCAAATTACGTTGTATGATGGTTGTTTCTCAAAAATCTGCATTTTTCAAGAAACATCTGATAACTCGACGAAAAGAATCGCAAATTTGAAAAACAATATGAAACTCGGGCTGAAGTTTTTCCTTTTAAAGATTCAAAATGAGCGTGTCAAGAGGCGAGCGTGCAATTTTGTAACGTATGAAAATCGAGAAAATCCGGAATTTTTAAAATGACGTCCCGGTTACAATGATAATTTGAAAAATATGAATAAAACTGGCTTGCCGTTTTAAAAACGCCATTTGATAAATGAATTGTCGACTTTTTGCGCTGCGATATTCGATTTTTAGCCTGGGTAGAAATATTGCAGGTTGCCTAATGGCCAAGACTGTGTACATCTGGAAACAATTATTATAATTAGACATGTTTAATTATCCACATACATCTGGATCGTCTTCAGAACTGTCTACATTTTCTGCCACTTCTCTATGACGCGCGATTCGGACTTAAAATAATAATAATAATAATAATAATAATAATAATAATAATAATAAACAAGTATTTGCGCGCGACCTTATTACCAATAGGAGGCCTTTTCAGTATCGAAACCAACTTGCTTTTTCGATGATCCGAGAATAATTCATGGAGGCGAAAAAAATAAAAACAAATTGGAAGTATATATATATATATAATCGATCTACCTATTAGTACATTATAATATATAGTTTCTCTTCTTAATTTTCGTTGGAAAATAAAACATTTTATTATATCAAATCTGACAATGTATTTTTTCTCGCACGTTTTTCGCACCGTTCCATTCGGGCCTTTTAACATATTACACGTACCTGCCACTCTGGCGTGTAAACATTACTTCCTGTCTACAGGGGATAAAAGTCTTTGAAAGAGGATTAAAGAAAGAATATTTAAAAATGACAATGATAGAAACACGAACGTTACGATTGCACATTGAATGTCGGGGCACGAAATTGATAGAAAAAATAATTATTGCAATAATTATTAATAACGATATTAATATTAAAAATAATAATAATAATAATAATAATAATAATAATAATAATAATCCACTGTATTTACAATCTGTTCGCTTCGAGAGAGATTTTGAATCTCTTTTCGATTGGACAGTTACATTTCTCGACGCGTTTCGCAAACTTTCTAATTATTTATAGATAATTACTAGTACGCTTTCCGCATCGCTCTACCACGACGTAAACGCCTACATCCAATGCTTCTCGTGTTTTGCCGCCAACGCCCTTAAAGGCTGCGCGTTTGTTTTACAATTATTTTGTCATCACAGATAAACGTATGTTTATGTGTGAAGCTTAATGTTTTCATATTCAAATACCACGAGTTTGTAAGCCTACTTTAACTATAAATACATGTAGATACATGTTTTCCTCCTCATTTGCTGAAGCTAACGCGTGTATTTTTCGACCTCCTACGAAACAATGGAGCTTTTTCGAGCACCCATTAATAACGATCGTTCAACAACGTCGAATACACTCAGAAGAGAAAGGACAAAATATGAAAAAGCTTTCGTAAAAAGGAATGAGGCAATCAGGGAGGGGTAAAAAATTGTAAGGGAGCGAGTGAATTCTTCGTATGTTTGATGATTAGAGGTGGCTGGCAAACTTATGACTCCTTTGTAGAAATGAATATCACAATGCCGTCTGGAGGAACGTACTGAACTGCCTGCATTTTCGATATTGAAGATACCAAATTTATAAATCAGTCAACAATCTATTTGGAAATGATGCAGTGTTCCAGATGCGTTTGGAGGATCTCAACGGGCGAAATAGGTTTTGCTGTCATTGGGACTCGTATAATGGGAAATCGCTAATACCGTTTTTCAACATCGTTGATTAGGGATATTTGCAATTTATTCGGTGAAAAAATTGTTCAGGAACTTCCGAAATCAAAATAATCGAAAATAGCTTGTCATTTTGTGGATTGATCAATAAAATTAAGATTTCGTCTTTGAATGCTGATTCTAATTGATACAAATATTTCGTTTAATCATTGCAAAGTCCAAGACCCTCCAATATCATAATAAAAATAATTGACTCACTAACAGTCACGATTTTTCAACGATTGGAAAAATCATTGAAAAACAAGAATGTTTGTAATCAAGAAAACTAATGGAAGAAGAGAAGTGATAAGAAACATTGGGAATTACACAATCTGCTAGTAGAAGAATACTCCGTATTTCTAAGTTTCACAACATGATAATTCGTCTTATTAGGCCCGTGGAAAATCGTCTCGATCCCCAATAGACATACAGCAAATTCATGAATGAATGTGCAAACTGTGAAGTAAAAAAAAACAAACTAAAAAGACATTTTTTCTTTTTTCTTTGTTGACTAAGCAAAGGCACACGGAATGATTCGTGACGAAACCGGAAGAAGAGTGATAAAGAAAACGGGATGGAGGTTGAGTACAATTTTATCGGAAGGACGTGGCAGTTTGCGATCTCTCACGAGGAAGACAATACTCGAGGCTTAGCAAAATTAATAAGTACGGGCTATGTACATATGTACAACGATCACAACTTTCTGTGTCATTATCATTATCATTAATTACATGAATCGTCAGTGATTTATTGTCACGTCGAAGAGTGGGTGGCTCGTCTCCGGCCTGTGTCTTCCTGTATGTGCGTGTCTAGCGAGCCTCAAGCGCCGCCTGACAAGCCAGGAGGAGAAAAACCTCACCAAGAAAAGAGAGATGGATACTAAAATCCTTTGGATGAGTTATCCGGGCCTGGTATTTCATCCAAGTATTCTGCGTACTCTTTCCTTCTATCTCTCTTTCACTTCAGATCGTGCGCTGAGAAACTAGAGAGAAAGAGGGAAAGAGCGAGAGAGGAGGGGAGTAAATGAGCGAGAATGATAGAACAGAACGCAGTACAAGCATACGAAAGGCACGCGGTTACAACGGTACTGTTCGTCGAGGACTCGCGACACGACCCGTAGAATAATTCCTTTTTCTTTTTTTTCTTGCCCCCATGTGAAAATTCCAATGCTCAACCATCTGTGGATAATTGGTTGTCTTGGGCCAGTAGTGGGTACCAAGTTGGCGTCTTCTAGCTGACCCAAAAGTTAGCACTTCGATGGTACAGCAAAGATCCAACTATTGTTTGAAGTTTGAAATACCCAACAATATCCATGAAGAAGTTGTCATGTTGTCAAGTTGTCGAAGAGAAGTTGTCATGTTATCATATACCCAACAATATCCATGACAAGAAGCTGTCATATAATTTTCGGTACGATACTGGGCCACACGTTGTACAATAAAACATAAAATAACAACCGAGACTAAAAAGTTGATAAATTGAGTGCCGATAATGACTTTGGCCAGGATTGGAATCATGGTGAAAACAACGGCAGCTTTTCTTCATTGTTTATACGAAAAAATGGTATAAATATGTATAAATAATGACGAAGAGCCACCGTTTCTTTCATTATAATTTCATATACGGTGGTTGGGCCAACATTGGTTGTCCAATGTTAAAATGACGACTAGCCAGTACTGGGCTAGACATCGGTTATATTAATTACTTGTCCGACTTTTTCATAAATAATGTTAGATATTAGAATCAGTGAAAAATAATTAGATCTTTTATGTACCATCGGCGTGTTAAAGTTAGAGGCAATCTAGAGTATCGAAGCTTTGTACCCACTACTGAGCCAAGTATCAGCCGATTGTGCACAAACAGTTAAGCATTGCAATTTCTACGTGAGTTTTTAATAAGTTGAAATTTGGATATTAGTGCTCCATATACAAGTCCAGTATTGAGTGAGCTTCGACTGTATCACTAGAAAATATAAGTGTCCATGGATAGTCGTAGCTTGCTTAGAACGCGGGAAATATTGAGAAAATGAAATCGAACAGTCGCGAGAGCCAGGGCCAACCATGGGTGTCGTACCAATGAATTGATCAAAAGTAAAATTCGGTCGTCAACGAGAAGTATTTATTGTATTCCAATTATGCTAACTCGAATCTTATAAATAACAAATGTCTTGACATCCCTTGAAAGGACAAAACTAAGGAACGACGAAAAAAAAGAAAGTTTATGTAAGATAGGATAGATAACTAGCTAACGTGCTCAACTTTGAAAATGAAAGTTCTATGTTCGACCCTGATGTTAGGCAACAATTATAATAAGGCTGAACGTGTTTTAATTTAATAATTGTATATGCAAGAACATAAATAATGCATATGAAGGAAAACCATACTATTAGAAGTTTTTTCATCAATGCAATAATTCGTAAATTTCTAATTTTTCTTTTCTGATGAAGATAGGGTAGATAAGACCCCAGATAACCCCAAACAAACAAACCCAAACAAATGACCTTTGCTTGACGTTTCAAGATCATTTGGGTTTGTTTGGGTTAAGTTCAAGGCCATTTGGGTTTGATTGAGTCTTATTTGTTTGGGTTCGTTTGGGTCTTATCTAGCTAGTTTATCTTATCTGTCCAGTTTCAAGCTTGATTGGTCAATGCTCGCTAAAAATTGTCCAGCCATCGAAGCCAACATTTGGCTATTGTCGGGGTAATTTGAAATAAATGAAGCCCTATCAACTTCCTAAAGAGGTTTTTACCATCAGAATAGTAGGCCTACGACTGGTTGTAGAAGAAAAAACGATGGAGGGGGGTGGGGTGCGGTATGCAAGCGGGCCAGATCTGTACTATGTATAGCTATTAGGGATAAACCATAAATGGTTGCTGAGTCTTGGCCAAGTTAGTAACGATTGCCGTATTCGTGCAGCAATTAAAAAAAAAACAAGAAAAAACAAATTGTGAGTAAAAGAACCCCAATAGCATTTTGTTTTTGCATATTGTTTATATATGTTCTTGCACGTAGAATAATTGCATTAAAACCATGTTCTATCTCAAAAACGTTTTAACAAAATCTCTCATCGAGATCGAACCCACGTTCTTCGTTTAATAGTTGGGCAGCCTATACACTTAGCTATTCAACACTTGAAAAAACGATTTCCTTTGCATTTTCTACATTTATGTCAATAATTTTATGCATGATATTGAAGTTTACCTCATTGGAATGCAATGAATATTAATTGTTGTCGACCACTGCAGTTTTCTGCTTTATTCAGGTTGTGAAAATAACTCACACATAGCTCATTTTTTGTGAAGTTCCGAAAAGCATACAGCTCTTAACGACCGGAAATTTTGCACGGAACTTCCTCTCAATATCTTAAGAAAAATCCGATTTTTGGCAACTGGCAATAGTTTTTGAGATATCAAATTGAAAAAAACTATTATTTCATCGAATACGAGTATATTCTATATGAACTGTCGCGACTCAATGATACCTTCGCTCCTCCGGCTTTGCTGCTTGCTGGCGAACAATGCTCACACATATGTGTATATCACTCACCATGTCGGATATATCTGTTTGGGTTTATTTCGATATATTTAGAATAGTAGGAGCGCAGTTAAATAAATAACATTTATATCAGAGGGGTTTGCTTTTCGGAGCTTTATCCCTCGTTTTTACGTATTATTATTACAGTTTTACAACCTGCAGTTACAAAACGTCTAAAAACAAATAATCAATGGCGGACATGGATCTAGCGAGTCGTTCATCCGCCTATGGTACCCTAATGGTCGTCGACGAATTATTAAAAAAAATAGTTAGTCAAAATTAAGTAGTTACTGAATTACGACGATGTTACGATTTTTTCTAAATTTTCAGGCTTTCTAGCAAAAACAAAGAATTGGAACAAAAATACTCCACTTTAAATATCCAATTGATATTTCGATAGTTGTTTTTTTTTAAAGCTGACGTATGAAAGATGACTCAAAATAACGAATTTTTACTCGAAAATAATGTATGATACTTGGCATACAAATTACAGGAATTACGTCATTATTCCATGAACTTTCTAAAAACGTAAAAAGGTTAGCAACTTTTGCACAGGCGCATAAAAAATGATAAACTGAGCAGGGATTTTGAAACTCGAGAAACATGCCCCTTTTAATACCGCGTTTTTTTTTGTTTTCTAACTAGTTTTTTTCACCCTCGTGAATGCATGATGATTATGTGGACGCGACGGATATTACTCATTCTCTCATTTCGGCAACCTAATACTAGTAAATTGCAACTACTTCGGAGCACGATCACATTTTACCTTTTAATTATAAAATTAGGCGAGTTTTGGGCATGTGTTTTTTAAATGTCTCCATTTACAATTCGGAGCTTTCAGAAAAATGTCAATTAAAATATTCAGAGTGGAGTATTATTTTTAAATCCTGTTTTCCGTTACAAGCCAGAAATGTTATAAACATCAATCCTAAAATCATGACGACTCAGAAACCTCTCAATTTTGACCTGTAGTCGACGAGGCTTGTTTGTGTCTAATGACCTCTAGAATAACCCTTTTCAAGGAATTGGTCGACTTTTCGGTCACCCGTTATATATGTACAGTGGGTAAAAAAAATATTTGCACACCTCGTCTTCTTCAAATGATCCGTCGAAAAAAATAAAATGCTTTAACTAGTGTTTGTTGTCGATAGCTTATCTTAAATATACATGTTATTCGTTTACAAAAGTCATGGGAAAACAGAAAAAATAAAGCGATATTAACAATTTCCTGTGAGGTGTACGAATACTTTTTTTTTTATTCAATGTATACTGGTATATCTCTCTTTATAATTAATTTTATAATATATACGAGAATCTATTCGATATGGCCGCAACCTACAAGCCGTACCTTGGAGCTTTCGAATTGCACATTTCCGTAGATGATTTCGCGGATTAATTTGAATCGGACTGTGTGTCATTTTTTTTCAGTTATCGTTTACGATCTTAAAGTTTGCGACATTAAAACGCAGGGGCTCTTGTCATTCTGCCATTATTTTTATCATTTTTTTACAAATTAAGGTTATGCCCATCCCTACGATGGGAATTCATAAAACATTTTTGCGCTTAAATAACCTGACTTGCGAAGAAACGAGTTAAAGAAATTTTCATTGCGATCCAACGATGCGGTCCTTGATTTTCTTCTCCTTTCGAAAGGACATGGTTCGTATAGACGATATGGCTCGTGCCCATGCTATCACTGTAAAAAGTCGTGGAAGCATCTCCAAGTGTATTAAATCCCGATGATTCGATGGATGTTGCAGAAATCTTCTTTCATCTCTGACGATTAGAGTTCAAACGTGTACGGTTAGAATCTGTCGAGGTCCGACCTGTTGGCTAGTACCCGGCTGCTGATGAGAGTACGCGGGTTCCTGAAGACGTGGTTTACTGTAGGGTTTGTGAAGGCCCTCCTCGTAGCTGTAGCTAGCAGTATTATTTCGTGCCTCGGCACTGGTCGGTTTGTACAAAGGTGGCAAGCGATGTCTGCCTTCATCGGAAACCATTTCAAGACTCTCCTCAGTGGGTCCGAGTCCGCTTAGGGGAATGCCAGAGAGCGGTCTGACGACGGAAACCCTTGGCTCACCAGGGTCCTGATCTTTCAGGGGATTCGCGTACCTGCGTAGATTCTCCTCGTTTTGTAAGTTGTTGGATTTTTCATCGAGATCGCTGCGATGACGATGGAGTGAGGTTTCGCTGCTCGTGGTGGCGGTCAGTCCGGACCTCTGTCTGAGCCTGAGATACCAGAGGCCGCCAAGAAGAGCGAGGAGAAGAACGGTCGCCAATGCACCGCCTAAAACGGCGACGTAGCTGCTGCTCGTATTACTGGAGCCGGCGACGTTGGGGTCACTCAGGAGTGCGGTCTCAACTTTGACCTCAAGAACGGAGGCAAAAGCGAGAGGTCTGCTGAGGGGTCGACTGAGGGCCTCGCCGAGATCGCGAGCCGCGTCAGCTGCGGCCTCCGAAAAGATCGTTACTTCGATCGTGTCGTTATCGCCGGGCTTGAGATCGCAGAGGAGGACAATGGACTGTGGTCGTCTAGGGTCGGCTAGAAGCTTCCGCAATCTTCGGCAGAGCAACTCGACCGAAGTACCAGCCATCAGGGTGTCCCTTCGGAGGAGAATCGTCAGTCGGGAACAGGTCGGACCCGGCGTTGCTTGGCTGGGCCAGCAGGAGGGCGGCGCTGGAAGTGCCGGCGGACCCACTCTTCTACCGGTCTCGATCGGTCGACATTCACCCCAAGCGGTGCACAACGGCGCCAGGCAACTCTCACCCGGTGACGGTACGCATACCTCGTGCGCCAGGCACGACGTCCCGTTCAGGCAATTACCCTGACCGCACCAGACGTTACTGCACTGGTTTTTTCCGTTCCTGCACTCGCACACGTTGCAGTCGTCGTTCCATTCGACCGCTGCACAACCGACACCACCAGCCGTTCTTATCTCGCAATGAATTCCCGTCCGACTTGGTGGGCACACGCACGAGTAACTCGCTATTCCGTCGACGCAAGTTGCACCGCCCATGCAAGGGTCGCTCGCGCACTCGTTCACGTTTATACGGCAATCGGGCCCGGTGAAACCTGGGGCACACTCGCAACGGAACCAATTGACCCCATCCACGCAACGGCCACCGTTCAGACACGGCAACGGTTGACAATCGTCCACGTCGCGACGGCAATTTGGACCCTCGAAACCTTCTCGACACACGCAACGGTAACTTCCGTCAGCCGTGTTCACGCACGTCGCACCGTTCTCGCAAGGGTTGCTCGCGCATGCCGGTGACGCTATGTGACAGGCTGCACCTTCCCAACCTGGCGGACAGTGGCAGGTAAAGCTGTCTCCTCGATCTTGACAAGTACCACCGTGCCGACAAGTCCCCGGCTCGCAATGACCTCCCCTCAACGTACAGGTCTTCCCTTTCCATCCTCCTCGACAGTTGCATGTAAAATCAGCCATCCCGTCCACGCAGGTTCCGTTGTTCCGGCATGGGGACGTCTCGCACTCGTCGACGTCTGCAACAATTATGAGACTCGTCGATTCGCGTTTCACTTGAGGGAAACTTATTTAATGACCTTTTGCCCTTTCGACTCTGGACTTTATCGGGCTTACGAAATATAATCACTAGGTGCAACATTTATTTTACTTTAACATCTTTCTTTGAATAAAAATAAAACTGTAATGTTTGATATTCGTGGGAAAAGTGTTTTCGATCTTGAGTTTTCCTTTAGTTATTAGATTGCAGGGGATACAAATTTTTATGATAGTTTTTTACCTTTGAGATATTTTGACTTGGCCCATTTTTTAAGAACAAATTTTTCGGAAAAATGGTTCCAGGTTGCTTGAATTAGGTATAAAACAAGTCAGCGAACGACTTTTTTATACAAAAATGTTGTGTGAAATGATTTACGATAAGATGTGTATGAATCTTTGTGTCATGGTAGTCCACAGAGCCTTCAAATTCATTGTCATTTGATAGTATTGTTAGCAATTTATTTGAGAATTTTTTCATCGTTTGCTGTTGTGAACTCCTCAATATCAATATTCATAAAGACGAGAATGAAAAAAATTGATTTATTTCCACTTCTTACCAAGAATTGCAATAGAAAGTTTGAAAATAGCATCAGCAATAATGAAATTTTAGGAAAGATTACATTCGCCTTTTTATGACATCAAATGTTGAGCTATAGAAATCTTTCTTGCCATGTATGCAATCACGTTCTTGGAAGATGGTACATTTGGTCAGGGATATTTAATCTGGAACTGATATTCCATTTTCCCCTCTCTAATAGGGTTATAATATATCCAGCTCGATTTTGCTGGAAACAAGAAATTATTTTTGAAATTATTTCTCTTTTGCGACTTCCTATAATTCCGCGTCGTTACCTCGCTCATACTTTCTTATTCTTTCCCGATACTTCCTACCAGTATTTCCATGTAATTTTATAATTTCCTATAATATGTATCACTTTCTCATTATACATTGATTTTGGTATTTTTCTAGTCTTTTCCCTTAAAATTCTATGTTTAAACATTTTTCGAATACCTTCATTTATCTTTTTTATTTCCTTTGCCTTGTTATTATGTTTTCGATTCCCACGTCCCGTGCAACTTTTTCTAAACATCTCCCTTAATTTGACAGGATAGCGTTTGAAGTCGATTTTACTCCCTCACATCAGCAGATTTTTGGATTCCTTGACGCTTCCACCCTGAGCACCCTTCTTATAATATAAATTCTCTGTCCCTCATTATATACATGCAAGGAACCTCCACGCCATTTTGACTTTCGATTTTCGAAAACCGCTAACAAGTGTAATTTTTCATCTTGAAGCAAAAGACTAAATACAAATCCGTATGTATTTGACTTAAAGAAATGACGAATTTTTATACGAACTCACCATCCATTATTTCACCCCCTTAAGCGAGGAATTTCGGAAAATCCATTCTTAGTAGGTTTTAATAACCCAAAGGAACGTACTGTTCCAAATTTCATGTTATTTTCAGCGGTTTCTCCTCATCGTCGATGAATCAGTCAGGACACGTTCTTTTACGGTATACATGGTGACTGGTAATTCGACCTATTGACTGAGTCATTCCCAAGGTGATTTGAAACAATTGAAGCCTTATTAATTAGCGATAAAAATGAGGAAGTTACTTAATGAGTAACTATGTTAACTTAAACCGTTTAAAATCTTTATCGCCAAGATTATACAAATTTCGGACTCGCATTAAAAAAAAATCATTATTTATTTGTCAGCTTTAAGAAAAGTATTGATTGATACAGAGCGAAGTATTGTTGATGAGTTCTTTTTTATGTGACATAGGTGATAGTTAAAGATCTTAAAACCATCATAACTACTCAGCAACTATTCAATTTCGGCCATTACTTGAGGAGGTGTAATTTGTTTCACACGACACCTAGAAACATTGCTTTTAAGGAATGGATCGATTTAACGGTCACCCTGTATATATGTCCGGACTGTTTTGAGACCTAATCCTAAACCTTACTTCCTCCACTGAGTAGCCACTAGCTCCACTTCACAAACAACTAAAGTCCTGTTATCATCTAGAATCTCGTCGAAATGTCATCAAACCGGAAGAATCGCAATATTTGGCTACGTCTACATCAAGCCTAGTATTTTTGTTCTCACCTTGATCGCAGAGATCACCGGACCAGCCCTCCCTACATATGCACTCGAACGAGTTGACAAGGTCGACGCAGGTACCACCGTTCAAGCAGGGATTATCCCGGCAATCGTTGATGTTTTCATGGCAGTGTTGACCGGTGTAACCAGGATCGCAAATGCATCTACCGCCGCTGCAACGGCCTCGACCACCGCAAGGTGTGCCCTCACTACCGCAACCAAGATTCTCGTCGGTTTGTGCCGATTGGGGATTGTGCGAAGCCGGTTCCGAGCAATTTTTTCCCTGCCACTGTTCCGGACAGTGACAGTAATAGTCGGTCTGGGTGTTGAAGCATGGCGCGGTATTTCTGCAGGGATTTGGAATGCAATGATCCCGATCAATCTCGCACTGATACCCGGTATAACCGACGGGACAGACGCATTCGTAGGCGTTAACGAGATCGCGACATTCGCCACCATTCTGGCAGGGTTTTGAGGCGCACTCGTCAAGGTCGAGGTCGCAGTCTTTTCCTGAATAGCCCGGCGTGCAGGAACAATGATAGTCGTTAACGAGGTCGATGCACAACGCTCCGTGCTGACACTGACCGACGCAGTCGTTTATATTCTTTGTGCAGTTCTTTCCAGTGAATCCACTGCGACAACGACATCTGGAACGAGAAGCGGTCATTTTTGGTTTACGAGGGACACTATTGCCATTGATAGGATAGAACGTAATAGTAGATACCCCCAGATTTAGCATTTTGAGAATTTAATCGGTAATGGTCACTCGGGGTCCAGTGGACCCCAGGCAAATTTTGTAGAGATATATCATTGAGGATCGAACTAGTGTTGTCATCTGTTGTTGTCTGAACCTACTCCAACACTAGTTAATCGGTGGCGATGGTCAAAATGGCGTCAGTTGTCTTGTAGGTAGCAAATAGTGCTGTTCATGAAAATTATATTGTTTTCTTGAAAATATACTATTTTAAGAGTAACATAACGTTGGTTCTTTGGCCATATGGTGAAATGTATGGGAAATCAAAATGTATGGGAATTTTTCAATGAAAATTGGGGTTTTTCGTTCTTTTTTCTGATTGTTTTGTCGCCATATTAAAATTTTTAAACGAAAGCAAAAACGATTGTGTTACTTGAAAAATATATGAAATAGTCCACTATATTCCACGTGGCCATTACGGGTTAACGAAACTTGACCCGACCATGTTAAGTGTATAGGTAAACTCTATCTTCTCATAAAATGTTATCAATTAATGAGAAAACAAGTGGATGATGTTACCATAGTGACGCCGTGATGGAAATGATGAAAAATAAAAAGTTTGGTCAATCATTTGGAGGGAAGAAGCGCCGCATAGCTATTTTGAAACCCACACATTTTGGCACCTGGTTGATTATTCCAAACCATCACGGACTTCAAGAAATCCGTGGGTATCTACAATTCTACTATAGATAGTTGCTGATAATTCCGAGCAAATCCCGCATGAATCATGACATCCGTAATTCCTGTATATTCGAGTTCATCACACATTTCTGCATTTTCCGTGTGTATATATGTACCTCTATCTATTGACACTCGAGTCCTGTCAAGGCCCTTGGGTGGTGACTGATTATGTTCTTAGGATGAAGCTCGCATCGATTCTGTCTTATTGACTCGAGTTGGGGCTGCATCGAAGTTTCACTTCTAGTGCCATTTAATTCTAAAAACTGGTGGCTGGGAATCTTTATCCGCTAAAGAGCAGAAAATCTTTGACGGATGAAGATGATAGGAAGGGGAGAAACAGATTTGGGAATGGTAGAGGTTGGCTGACAAAAGCGTACGCGACCTGATATTTTCCTGGCAAATGTTGGAGTGTTGATCCGAATGCGAGTAGATAGCGTATTATTTTCAACAAGATGTTTCGTATAGAAAGTGTCGGATGTCCGCCCATGATCTTAGACAAAGATCGATTGATCGAAAGACGCAACGCAGAAAGACGTCGGCGAAAGAATCTCTGGACCGCGATTGGGTTGTAACATTTTTTAATGAAGTTTTCTTTTGGACTCGATTTTTTATCAATGGTCAACTCGCAACGATGGGCTAATCCAGGAGATCGCAAAACACCCGGTAACAGTAGACGCGTTGTATTGCTTTCGCATTATGTCACAAAATGAGTGGAAAGTATACAGTTCAGAGATGCCAGGTGACCATTAATAGTGTAGTGGACTGGAGCACTTATTAATGATGAGATATCATGGCTTGTATCACGTGGTATAAGTTTATTTTTTTCAACACTTTCTCTCAAATGAATTTCGGGTATTGACGTATGCGCCTTCGACCAACAAATTGTAAAAAGAATATCAATCGTATCCTTCTCCTTCTAGGACGAAAATAGGTTTTGTGGTGGTAGGCAATGGGAACCATAATGTTGAAGCTTCCTTCGTTGGAAAGCAACCAAAATGCTTGTGTGTGTGTGTGTTTTTTTATCATTCTATTCATATTATTAACCAACCCAAATAAACCCAAAAATTGATTTTTGTCGATTTGGGTTCTACCTTTCTCATACCAGTAATATAAAAAACGTTTTAGTGGTTTTCATACTTCAAACGCTCGAACAAGTAGGATTTTATGAATAAAAAAAAACAAATTTCGTACAGAATTTGAAACGACCTGAAAATGATGGATTTTAGTTACAAGTCGATAGACTCGATTGGCATTGAAAGGATAGCGACCAGTGAGCTTTAATTTTAAAAGGTTTTATAGTGGTAGGCAATGGGAACCATAATGTTGAAGCTTCCTTCGTTGGAATGAAACGCAAATGCTTGTGTGTTTTTTTTATAATTCTATTCATATTATTAACCAACCCAAACAAACCCAAATACTACTTTTTGCGAATTTGGATTCCACCTTTCTCATGTCAATAATATGAAAAACGTTTTAGTGGTCTTCATGCTTCAAACGCTCGAACAAGTAGGATTTTATGAATAAAAAAAAACAAATTTCGTACAGAATTTGAAACGACCTGAAAATGATGAATTTTAGTTACAAGTCGATAGACTCGATTGGCATTGAAAGGATAGCGACCAGTGAGCTTTAATTTGAAAAGGAAACAGCTTTATCAGTTTTTCCTTTTTCCTGGTATGCTATAAAACGTAAAGTTACCTGTAGTCTCCGGCAAGGTTGACACAAGAGATGGAGTTCTTGCACGGTGATTCCTTGAGGGCGCACTCGTCAACGTCAAATTGGCAAAGAGTGCCCTGCCACGCTGATGGACACTTGCACAAGAATTCGTTTTTGCCGTCGACGCACGTGCCGCCGTTTTGGCAAGGCTGGGAGGCGCACTCGTCGAGATCGGTTGCGCAATATGGTCCCACAAAGCCCGGAGCACACTCGCAATTAGCCATTTCGCCGATCTCACGACACGTGGCCCCATTCAAGCACGGATTTGAAGCGCATGGGTTGTCAACTTTTTCACACGTCGGACCGGAAAAACCGTCCGGACAAGTGCATCTGTACTGATCGGGGGCTGTATTCTCACACGTAGCACCGTTCTGGCAAGGCTCGTTCGTGCCGCAATAATTGAGATCTTGATCGCAAAGAATACCGCCCCAATTCGTGTCGCATATGCATTGCCAACTTGAACCGTTGCAGTAACCATGTTTGCAGCCCGGATAAGGTGTACACTGGTCGCACAATTCACCCCTCCAACCGTGACGACACTTGCATTCACCGCTCACGTTGCAATGCCCATGAATCGGATGGCAGCCCTCTTTGCACACGGCTGCATTTTCATGAAACAAAAATTTTTATAAAAACGCATTAAACCTCCTATCATTCTATAATTAGTTTGCACGTGGCACGTGCGATGGGAACGACGTTAGGGGGCATAAGAATGTTAAGTTACATCCCTTGTAACGATAATAACTAATAGTATATATTCAACTAATAACTTAATATAATATCTCTAAACATAATATCTCTTAATCTAATCTAATATAATATATACATAATATTCAATGTAACTTATAACTAATAATATATATTTAGGGGATATAAGAATGGAAGAATCCATCTGATGAATTGATATTTTGTATGGGCATATAGGAATCGTCCCTTAAAGCTGCTGTGATAATTGCTATATTTTTTTTTATACTCCTCCATTTTTCCGACATACACCCTTGCGGGTTTGTACGTCTCTCCCGACCTTTTCCCTTTCGTTTTTTTCTGTATTTCTTTCTTTCTACCACGCTTTTTCCATTTACTCCTGACCCCCCCCCCCCCCCCCTGGCCGCCACAGCCGACTTCCGCACTCTGTATCGTATTCACCGTATCATTTCCGATACGGGCATAGGGAAACTACGGAACAGCCGGTACAGCCGGTCCCAAGTTCACCTCTTGGCCGCGAACCGAGTTTCGTCGAAAAACTTCGAAGAAAAATGTCGGCCGCTACAAGGGTTTGAACCCGGGTCCTCCCCCGATCGACTAACCGCGACTTAGCCAACTCAGCCAATGGATCAGTTGATAATTGCTATAATTATTTGGTTAACCCGTAATGGTCATACCTCCTATACGCCACGTAATGGTCACATGGCGTATAGTGGACCCCACGTCGAAAATTTGTTGCTATTTGCGTTCTACTTGATTGATTGACGCCAATCTTACACGAGTATTCTATTTCATATGCTTTTCACGTAATACAATCGTTTCTTCTTTCGTTTTAGAATTTTTATATGGCGGAAAAACAATCAGAAAAAGAAGAACGAGAAACCCCAATTTTCATTGAAAAATTCATATAGATTTTGATTTTTGCGATATGGCAAACAAACCTACGCTATATTACTCTTGGAATAGTATATTTTCAAGAAAAAAATATAATTTTTATAAACAGCACTATTTGCTACCTCCTAATAATGCAAATAGCATCTTCTGGGCCTTATTTAGACCACTGTTCTTGATAAAGCCGCACCCGTTGTAATTTCGTAAAAAAAAAATTTTTTAATATATCATCTCCAATTTTTAATTTAAATGTTGATAACATCATGTATAGTGCTGATAAACCATTGCATAGAATTATAATAAAGATTCACTAAGTAATATTAAAAACACTTTTTGTTTTAGAAAGTTTTAGTACGTCGAAATTGAATAAATGCCCACGTGCGATCGCACGCGCTGTCTTCTATCGACTGCAAACTTGTTTGGGTTCGCCACAGTGCGGCAGTTGCAATGGCAATTGCGGCCATTGAAAGTTAGACACTCGACGATGAGAGCTCAATTTGTTTGACTTTGTGGTTTTGGATGTTTAAAACGTGGGCTTTATTAGACACTGGGCCTTACATGGGTCAGGTACCGTACTATCAATAAAAAAATTATGTAAACACTTTTTTCGTTTGTTATTACTGACTGTGAACGACATCCAACCGATATATTGCCATACATAACAAAAACGATAAGCCACCATCAATAAACGATCAGTTTACATTTGTAATAGAAAATCCATCGCGAGGGAAAAAATACCCGCAGTCAAACACCTACCATAGACCTTATAGAATTACTAGAGTGTGTAATAGTATAGCCACAGCAACGTATAGCCACTTTGGTATCGAATATTCCTCAAGGAATACTCTTTTTATAAATACATGTCCTCATTTGCACATGTGTTGACTCTCCTCCAAAGATATGCAAGCATGAATGTGTGCATATCGGCACGTATATAATCTCAGTGTGCACTTTGAAAGTTTCCACGAGGATCTCGCCGCGAGAGCGCTGCATTTCGCAATGCTTTTATAATTCGAACCACACAATTCTCGATCAAGCCAAGGTAAAAGTAGGCACGTTTCCCTGGAGCGAATTATCATCCAATATATCATCAGTCTTCGTCGATGAGAATAAGAAACAATTCTAGAAACTCCGCAAGGATTTCAACTTTCGTGAAGATTATTCGGTATTGAAAATTCTCATTGCAATTATTGTTAATACGCATAACATGAGGAACAGTTTTTCATGACTAACTACCATTTTTTTCGTCTTCACGGCGAAAAGAGAGATCATTGCAAAATGGGTCTCAATATTCGGGAAAAAAAATGATGAAACAGGATAAAATCGGAAAGTGAGTAGGAATGTGAATGTGTCACTTTACAATTGCCCCCGATTATTTCGACTTGAAGCCATTTCGATTTGAAGGTGACACCATTAGCTTAACGATTCGACTAAACCCAAATCTCCTATGATTTGCACTTGTATAGTAGTGAAATGTCAAGATAGGGTCGAGAGATGTGGTTTCAGCGTTTTTGAGATGTTTGTGCATCTTACGGAAAATTGTTGTTGGTTTAGTTTTTTTAATTTATTCGGGTTTCCTCAAAATTTAATATGCAGACTATATTTAAGATAAACTATTGAATAAAAAGTTAACACCAGCATTTTTTTTGATAGGATAATTTGAACATAACGCGATGTATAAATATTTTGTTAGCTTCTGTTCGTGCAGTGGTATACAAAAGTATTGGGCCATCCCTTTTTCCATACGTATTGCATTGAAGTACGATGGTGAGAGACATATTGGATTAAGTAAAAAGTTCGGAACGTTTCTTTACTGTATTTTGACGCTGAAATTAACATAGATAGGATTTTGATCAAATATGGATTGCGATCAAATATAACATAGTTAGGATTGAGATGAAACGTGCACCGTTTTTAACCGACTTAAAAAAAAAGTAGGTTCTTAGTTCGACCTGTATGTATGTATGTTTGTATGTAAGTATGTATGTTTGTCCGCGATTATCTCGCGTTCGGCTGAACTGATTTTAATGCGGTTTTCAGATAAGTGTTCGTTACATTCTGGGGAAAGTTTTAGTATATAACACTATTCGATATCCCGTGACATTGCCGCATAGATGCTGTTTTGCTTTTTTGGATTGTAGATTTTGTGAGACGATTGTCTGTTTGTCCGCAATTATCTCGTGTTTGGCTGAACCGATTTTGATGCGGTTTTCAGAAAAGTATTCGTTACATTCTGGGAAAGGTTTCGATATATAACAATAATGGATATCTCGTGAAGTTGCCTGCATAGATCCGTTTTTGTTGCTTACTAGGATTCTAGCTTTTCAAAAAGACGCCATTATATGAAGATTTTTGTTGAATATCTAAACTAAAAAGGGGAAAATAAAAAACTCTTTGAAAAAAAAGGAACCGACTTCAAAACCAAACATAAAAAAGTGTAAAATAACTTTGCTTTCGGAAGTCGGTGGCCATAGTCAATGAAATAAAAAACAAAGCCGCCGACTTCCGAAAGAAAAGTTATTTTACACTTTTGTGCGTTTGGTTTTGAAGTCGGTTCCTTTTTCTTCAAAAATTTTTTTTTCGATAACTTTTGTCCACTTTGTAAGCTATTTGATAATTCCGCAATTAAAGAAGTCCTCGTTTCTATTGGTAACAAACTTGACAACCTCAAATTCACAAGCCTCTCTTCGACTATGATTTGTAGCATCGAGAAAGTGTTTCATGTTTTGGCGTGTCGTTAAACATGGATGGGGCTTGGTGTTGCTTGATGGAACATACCATCCTTTTTATTGGGTAATTCCGACCTCTTTTAGTCGATGGTCTGCTTCAATCTGGTCAGAAGTTGACAGTAGAGGTCCGAATTGAGTGTTTGACCCAAGCAGAACAGCTAATAGTGGATGATCCCCTTTCAATCCCACCAAATACATAGCAAAATCTCTTTCACCGCTAATCCAAGCTTGGTGATCATTTGCGCCGGTTCACAGCGATTGGTCCACGATTTTTTTCGGCTGTTGGTCTCGTGTATGATTTATTTTTCAACCCCAGTCACCATCCGGTTAAAAAATATGCCAATTTCGTTACGTTCCAGCAAAGAATCGCAGGCATCAATACGGTTGAAAAGGTTATCTTGCATCAATTCGTGTGGCACCGGTACATCGAGCTCCTTTTGGAGACCAGCCAGATCGCTCCAAACGGTTTTCTAGCTAATCTTCAGTTGCTGGGCAATAGAATACTCACATGCCTGTTCGACTCAACGATATTGGCCTACCAGACCGTGCCCTATCTTCGACGTCCATATTACCAGAACGGAATAGTTGGAACCACCACTTTACTGTTGCATTCGACACTATAATTTAGTCCATAAACAGCAGAAATTTTATAACTCGAGTTTATTTTTTCTTTAGCTAGAAGCACCAGTTGTTTGATTGTTGATGTGCACCACTTCGCCTGAGCATGGACCTACAGACGCCAATAGAAAGTAGTCCCTTTGAGAAAAGAGCGTTGGGAGGGGGGTGGGGGATGAAGAGGACCAGAAGAAATCGTTGTGATAGAAAATCGGAGTCTCACTGTGCTTCCTTTCTCTGATGGGCCCTACGCACGATTGTTACAGCGGTCAAATGAACGGGAGAACGCCGCTGTAGAAAAGCTACCAGAGATGGTGGATCGCTCGATCATTTTTTCACATCTGTAATAATTGTGTTTGCTCGGTGTATGGTTATTATATGTGGGGATGAACCCATAGGCTCACCGGTAGATACAGCCTCGTGATTCTGTACCGTTACATCATGCGAGTGCCCGCGGTAGTATTTGATTAATAGCCATGTCCTAGCTCACTCGCACGTTTTTCCATCTTTCTTTCGCTCTCTTCAACCCTCCATCATTTTCTTGCTTTATCTTGCTTTTTCCATCTATCCATCTATCTATTTGTCTGCCGGGTTGTTGCACTTCTCGCTCCCTCACTCACCCATACACTATCTTTTCTTCACCTCCGTCTCTCTCTCTTTTCTCTCTCACTCTCTCTCTCTCTTTTATATATACACACATACATCATTTCTTTTCTTCGTTTGCTGTCTATCTCGATGACGGAAATTTGAATGACACGATTGCGCCACGGTGTGAAAATTCAAGACCCGAAAAATGACGCAGCATAATATTCATACGCGGAGAGGAAGGAGATATAGTGTCTGTGATAACAAACGAGACGGCAGCTTTGAAGGGCTTTTCTCAGAAGGAAAAAAGATCACTTGACAATTGTTTGTTGCACGTTTACCCCGTTGCTTGGAGTTATGTAATGGCGCAGCGAGAGAACGAGAGAGAGCGAGAGAAAGAGATAGTGATATTGAACAGCAGGAAGAATGTAAAGAAAGTAAATAACAAACTTGAAGATACATTCATATTTCTATATCCCGGTCTACATTGATTGGACCACGTTCATTATATTCTTATCTTTAAAAATGCTTTAAAATGTTTCGTTATATGGTTCTATAAAACGAAAATACCTATAATAGCACAAAATAATTCAATCTTTTTATTTATTATTACTCAATATATTCTTTAATTTTTTCGGTAAGTTTACTTTGTAATTGCATAAACTGCAATTAAAAAGGGAAGTTAAATATAAATAAATATAACATAAGTAACCTTTCAGTCACTTGATGTCCAAAGATTAGATATTCGTCATGAAATAAATAAAATAAAACATGGTAACACCCCAGAATGCTCGGAGATATAAAATTGAGTGTTCAGTCGATGAAACGATACAGAAATCGTGGATCGAATCAGAGAGCGATGTGGAACGGAATTCTTCGTGTAAACGAGATGGTGAAGATGAAGGAGGAAGGTACAGAGAGGGCAAATGAGAAAGCGAGAGACACACAAAGGGAGAGTCCAGGAAAAGACTCACGTACGTATTACGTACATACGGAGAGCGAGAGGGAAGAATCGAGCCAATCAGCGTACCTCATCGTTAGCCGCATCAAGATCCAGCATCTTTTCTCCGGTGGTGGCTATAAACTGTAGAAAAAGGGTGGCCGAGGACGAGAGACAGCGAAGAAGACCGATGGAGGGAGAGCATGATATTTCTTTTGAAGTATTCTTCTGTAAGAGGCTGTGAGGAAACAGGAGAGACGGGGAACACATTACCGTGACTGTAGACCCACGGTAAGGCAAAAACGAAAACGAGCCTCGAAATTTCCGTTTTTTTTTAAATTTAATTTTCTTGTTTATTCCTTTTTATAAGCTTTTATTTAACTTCACTTGTTAATATTCTCGATGCATTCGACGTATTCGACCTATAGGATAGAGTTTCTTTAGATTAAAGTAATATAGAAATAGTATTGACTTAAAAAAAGCCTCGTATAGATTAGAGACGAGTACACACACAGACATTGATCAAATGCGAATGTATATGGGGCATTCCATGCCGAGTCGTCCTGGGTTCGACACGCCACCTCTCCGATTTGACCCGCCATTTTTTATGTTATTGTACTACCTCTGAAAGGCACTCGAGAATTTTGGTGGGTGAGAATCCTGGGGTACACAAACACACACTCTTTCTGGGAAAGCTAAAATAGTCTAAATCGGTTAGGAATTCGCGATTACGTACACCGAAAGAAAAGAGGTTCTCCTTCGTTTTTCATATTCAAAATGGCGTTTGCGTAAATTTTCGTTACAATGTACGTGATTAGGAAGTCAAAATTCATTATTATACCATATTTCGGATGCATCGGCGGTATGGGTTTTTCGGAAGTTTATCCGCACTATCATTGGAAGAAAAGATAGAATTTCATTTCGCACGAAAAAATGTATAAAAAAGGAAAATCTGGGTTGTGTCGGCAGTCTTAAGAAGCCCAAATTAGTGCATTTAATCGACGGATAAAAGCGGTCAGCTCCAGGAGAGAGGAGGGACCGGTGAAAACAGTATGCGGTTGATGGGATGTAAGGTACCTTATCGATGCCTTTCATGGATAAGGTACCTTACATCCCTAACTTATTTGTTTTTTAGTACAAAAAAAAATGTGAATGTTGGAATAAAACAAAAATGTTTATTTAATCATTTATTCAATAATCAACGTGTTAATAATAATTTTGGTTCAGAAAACAATGCTCACTATTAAGTATAAGCTTTTTTTTTAAAGCGTCTTCTGGGCCTTATTCAGACCACCGTTCCTAATAAGGCCATACCTGTTGCAACTTCGTACAAAAAAAATAAAAAAAACATATAATCTTCAATTTTAAACTTAAATATTGATAACATCACGTATAGTGCTGATAAATCACTATATATAATAAGAATAAAGACCGACGCTGGTGGTTGGGCGGTCGGAGTGCGGCTCGAGCGATCACTGATGTTAAGCAGCATCGAGAGAGGCTGATACTTGGTGCGGTGACCGTTTAGCTGTGCTCTGGCTGGCGCATCGACCAGTGAGCGGGAGGC
>JAPYZJ010001825.1:0-30846 GCA_030522765.1 Ophioninae sp. B BG-2022a
CTGCCAAAAATCGAAAAATCATCGGATTTTAATTATTAAAAAAGCATTTTGAAGAGAAAATCATAACGAAGAGATTGAGCACAGAGTGGAGTGCCAAATTCTAAAAGAAAAAAAGTTATCGATGATTTAGTGAGAAAACTTATTTTTCCCAACAATCCAAAAAATTTTTGATTTTTAATATTTTTTTAAATGGTTTATTTTGATGTATTTTGATCCCCTGAGCACGAATCTACCATTCATTTCCCCCAAAGCCCAAAATTTCCCAGTGCTCTCGACGAAAATTCGATGATATTCGTAATCAGCAGAAAATTTTCGATTTTCGTTGTTTATCACGATTTTTCTGTCAACGTGCCTTATCGTTCCCCTATCTTGACAATGGACGTGCCATTGACGATTTTCAGAACTTTATCAACGTATAATTGGGTTGCGAATGCTGTGGGGATTTCGCGAAGGTATAAACAAAGCCTGGGGCGGCTGGAAGCCGTACGTATTTTTGAGTAAAGCACGTACGGTCGAAGCCGTACTCAACAACAGTCGACACGTCGATAAAAGTTCAGATTACAATTTTCTGCATCCCTGGTTGGGCACAGGACTTCTTACTTCTTCCGGTAAGCGCCAACTGGGCATTTAAGGGTATTTCGAAAAAAACGAGGTGAAAATTCGTCCTTATTTTAGTTTGATTTTGAAACATATATTTATAAATTATGAATTTTCAATTTTTTGTTGTATTTCGGATTCCTTTTTGGATTTTTTTTGCTTTTTTAATTTTTATTACTCTCTGGCTTTTTATCGTTTTTCGATGTTTTTTGATTTTTGGATTTCTGCGATATTTTTTTTTTGTTGTCTTGAATATTTTTGATTTTTTTTTCGTTTTTCTAGCGTTCCATCTCCAATAAATATGTAAATTTTACGCAGGCAAGAAATGGCACAATCGCCGAAAAATTCTCACCCCAAGTTTTCACTTCAACATCCTCGAGGATTTTCTCGATGTATTCGCCGAGCAAACGGACATTATGGTCGCTAGATTGGCAGCGGAGGCCGGCCGTGGCGCCTTCAATATTTTCCCTTACGTGACGCTATGCACGCTCGATATAATTTGCGGTAAAGATCACCATTAAATGTCATCGCTTGCTACTTGCAATACGGAAGAAACCCCAGACGCTTGTACCATTAAAAAATGATTATTTGTGGGTTTAGAAACGGCGATGGGAAGACCAGTTCACGCGCAGAAGCACAGCGATAGCGAATACGTTCGAGCGGTTTACGAGTAAGCTCATTAAAATTAGCTCTTCCCATCGAAATGTCGAAATATCTGCAATTTTGGTATTTTCGGAATTTCGGATTTCAAAATATTTTAATTATTCCATAATTTATTATAGAAGTTTTCATTATCCCACATTCTTATAAATTTATAAAATTAAAAAATCCTGAGTTTTAACAAATTTGAAAATATTAGAGATTCAAAATTTTGTAGAGAATTCATGACTCAAAAATCCCAATTGCGATTCACCACAATCCCCGTTTTTCCGTTTTCCAAAAAAATGGTAAAAATGCCTTTTCACGTGCGTATGTTGTTCACAGAATTGGCAACATAATTCACACCAGACAAGCAAATTTCTTCTATCGTTCGGATTTCCTGTTTCGTCTGACGCCCCTTTACAAAAAGCATCAGAATTGCGTTAAAGTTTTGCACGACTTTTCTTATAAGGTAAGAGGAAGAGGTGAATTTCGACGTCCCGAATTAAATGATGAAACTAAACTTTTTTTTAATAAGGTAATTGCTGAGAGACGACTCGAAACAGAAAGGGAAAGAAAAAATTTCAACGACGCCGAACGTAAGTTAAACTCGAGTTAAAATTGAATCCCTTTTTTTGGAATATATAGATAATTTCTAAATTCAGTTTTAAAAAAACTCTATCGTGCTAATTGGGGCGAAAATTGGGCTAATTGGAATAATCGATAATTATTAATTTTCCCTCAGAATTAAACGACGAGGAAATACAAAAGAAAAAGCGTTTAGCTTTTTTGGATCTTCTTATCGAAGCCTCGAGAGGCGGGTCCACACTTTCGAACGATGATATACGAGAAGAAGTTGACACATTTATGTTCGAGGTAATTCAACTCGCTTTCATCGATTTATTAATCTCTATCATTAGACAGCTCAAAAAATAGACCTTGACGAATTTGAACGGAATAACGATACTTGCGCGCAGGGCCATGACACAACGTCATCAGCAGTCTCTTGGACGCTGTTTCTCCTTGGATGTCATCCGGAGTATCAGGTAACGTTCTCCAAAATACAGTCAATTTCTAAAAGTTTTCTGACTTCATTGGATCGCTGGAAATGATAGAAAATTTTCAAAATTTCCGTAAGTTCTTCTAAAACTTTTGGAAATTCTGTTAAAACTTCTAAAAATCCTAGAAGTTTTTACCGACACTAAAAAACCCTAGAATTTTTTAAACTTCTAGAAATCATGAAATTTGTCTAAAATAACTAAAAATCTTAGAATTCTTTCTAAGAATTGGAAAAGTTCTAGAATTTCTTCTAAAAATTTCGAAAAACCCCAGCAATTCTCTCAAAATTTCTTTCAGACTTTCGGCGATTAAGTTTCGAGTATTTTCCTTCGATAAAAAAAATCGTAATTGGATGACTCTCCTGCATGAGTACGATCGTCATTTTGTCGGGTTTCTTTTTCGTAGGAAATTATTTTCAATGAGCTGGAAGAAATTTTCGCGGACGATCGTCAGCGCCGTCCCACGATGAGAGATTTGAAAAACATGAAATACCTCGAAATGTGCATCAAAGAAGCGTTACGTTTGTACCCCAGTGTGCCTTTCATCGCACGCAGAATCTCCGAAGAATTGACAATAGGTCAGTCCTTGCATAAATATTTAAACAAAAAAAAACATTTTGTTTTTTGTGCATTTTTTATGATTTTTGTCGCAAAAGCTGATGAATTTAAAAATCGAATATTCTTCTAAAATTGATTAAACATTTTGATATGTTTTTATTAGTTTTTTTTTCTCATTTTATCGCAGCCCATAATAGCTTTTTTGATAACAAATTGCCTGCAGGAAAATACAAAGTTCCCGAAGGAACAACGGCCATCATAACCGTACCTGTCTTGCATCGGGATCCCGATGTTTTTCAAAATCCCGATAAGTTCGATCCCGAGCGCTTTTCGCCGGATGCTTCAATCGGACGACATCCCTACGCTTATATACCCTTCAGCGCTGGACCGCGAAATTGCATCGGTAATTTATCACAGACTTTTTCAGTTAATTGATAAAAAATTTAATTTCCCAAAAATAAAATTTGTGAGCTGTAAATTAGTAAAAAAAAATTGATAATGTGAATTTGTAAACATTAATAAAAAGTCGTAAAACAAAATTCATAATAAATGAAAATGTCAATCGCAGGTCAAAAGTTCGCTATGATGGAGGAAAAGAGCATGATATCTGGGGTAGTCCGGAAATACAGAATAGAGGCCGGTGAACGCCGTGAGGAAGTGGCGATTGCAGCGGAACTCGTAATTCGAGCAACCAACGGTCTGAAACTGAAACTGATCCCGCGAAGCTGAATATTCAAAAAAATCGTATAATTCATTGATATGATGAAAAAAAAATATATAACTCGTTTTTAATTACTTTTCAAATGGACAATTTCCTGTAATCTGTGTTGGCTAATATGTAAGTCATTGGATTTTATTTTCTACGATTTATTGATAAATGCATTAATAACTAACGAAATAATAATCAAAAAAATTCACAATTGCTACAATTAATTAAGTTTGTCAATTAAATTTGTCAATTAAATTCAGTACACAATTTTTTAATCATTAGGATAGACAAATCTCAAATGCCTCAATAATCTTCCCAATGAGTAAGTCATTGCATTTTATTTTCTACGATTTATTGATAAGTCCATTAATAATTAACGAAATAATAATCAAAGAAATTCACAATTGCTACAATTAATTAAATTTGTCAATTAAATTTAGTACACAATTTTTTAATCATTAGGATAAATAAATATAAAATGCCTCAATAAACTTCCCAATACCTAGAAAATTACTTTTTTTTACATAATTCTAATTTTTTGCTTTTCGCAGTAGCCTAACCCTTTAACTGTTTCTGTTCTACCAATTTTTCCGGCTTCGACCTCTTCTCCGTTTCGTGTTGATCGCGTTTTTGTCTTTTTCTCAGCTGGTTTGTGAAAGTTCGAATACGTACTTGAATGGATTTCTTGCGCATAATGCGTGCGAGGGTACGAATACAGAATCGCTCGTAAATTTACTCGGGATCGTGTTCTTTATTGCAGCGATGCATGAGGTAATTGTCGACGGTCACTCTTCTGACCCTGTGACATCGAATGTCTGTCCGTGTAAAGCGTGTTCGCGCTGGAAACCGCCGAGGAAGCGAATGCCAAAAAAAAAAAAAAAATTAAAAGAGAGTCCCTCCCACTTGTCCGAGTTAACGGAGAAAGTATCGCCGCCTCTACAATCTCTTTGTCGAGGGAACAAAAATTTGATCCTTCCATACCTCGAAGCTCGCTCGTTTTGTTTTGCATGAATTTTCAATGTTTCCACGTGCCAACGTTGATCAAATTAACATTTTTTTTTTTCAGAACAGATTAACATTTTTTTAAATACAAACTCGATAAGTTAAACAACCATCGAACAAATCCGTTAAAATCTACTTGATTTCTCAAACCAATATTCGATCCCGCATGACGAAGGGATTCGCAATAATTCTTCTCCCTCACCGATAAGTAGATACCAGGAGCCCATCTTTTTTTTTTTTTTGCAGTACTGCACCGTGTGATCGGTGATGAAATTACGTGATCCAGTGCAACTCGCGCAAAACGGGGTCAACCGTACTTATTCGTCCGCATCACACGGGTCCTCCTTTTTTTCATTTTTTTTTTTAAACAAATGCATACCTCAATTGAAATTGGCTCCTGTGAGATTCATCGTGACCGGAAATTATTATTATTAGGTTATATTATTATTATTATTATTATTATTATTATTATTATTATTATTATTATTATTATTATTTTTATTATTATATTCTTTTTTTATGAAATGCATCGTAATATTAATTACATAATTTACATTATTCTTTCATAATAATGATAATAATAATTATTATTATATTTCAATTATTTTCAACATTACATTTCTATCTAATAGTATTCTTTATTAGTATTTTATTCCTCATGTCTTGCTTTTGCTGTGACAAGGCCCACCTTACATACACATCGTCTTACATACATACAATGTTACAGTATAAGAAAAGAAATGATAGTAATGATAATTATGAATAACAAATTATGAACCTATAATAACATACTGATAATGGTAAAAAATATAATATAACATTTCTACAGTTCGTTCGAACTTCCTTCACATTTTTATCTAATAATAAGACTATATTCTAATGATAAAATATATATTTCTGAGATCGTCAGAAAACAAATATTGATACGAAGAATTCCATTAAAATCGACCCTGCCTCACTCACTATGGTCTCATCACGATCGTGAGCTGTTACCGAGAAAAAAAAAAATTGCATTTCGTTGCAGTGCTCTGAAATCGAGAGCGATCGCTCTCTCGTTGCGTTTGTTCGTGTATGCGTGTGTGTGTGAGCGCGTACGTTGACTGGGACGTTACCACTAGGCGAGGGAGAGGGCTCGTAGATGCAGAGATTGAGGGAACGAGAGCGGAGAGAAAGGTAGACGATACGGTCAGATCATGTGATGCTACTAGCTCACTTTTACTTTAAAGCCTTAGAGCTACAGGTAGTCAATGCTGGAAGGTAGAGAGCGAGAGGAAACGAAAAAAAAGAAAAACAAAAAAAAAAGAAAAAAAAGAAAAAAAAAAGAAAAAAAATAAAAAAAAAGAAAAAAAATGAGAATGAGAAACGAGGAGAGACATGGAGGGATAGAGAAAGAGAAGAACCTCGTGACTAGCGTTCTCTTACTTCCCAGGATGTAAAACCGCGACACAGAATCGGGCTTCGCCAACTGCGAATCTCCCGGAGCTTCCTTTTCCCTCCCCGTACACGATTCGAAGAAAATTTTCACCGGTGAATGTGGAAAATCGTGATTCTGTATTTCGTCATTGGATGAAACGATCCCTCGAGTTTCTTTGGCTCAGCGAATGATCGGGCACGTTTGATTGGTCGAATTCACGAAATTGTTCGAATCGGTAAACACCTGCGAAGTATGCAGGCTATTTCAGATATTTTTTAATGCTTCAATTATTTGATTTAGGAATAGACATTTGAAAATAATTGCAGTTTTGATTTTGATTTTTTTTAAATTGGTTACTTAATTGTTTGGGTTTGTCACGAAGTTCAAACCCAAAAATTGAGTGAAAATGGAATATTACAATAATTGAATAATTATGTTTGGCTATGTTTTTTTTTGGCGATTTATATAATTAATACTGCGCGCACGTTTGATTGGTCAAATTCACGAAATTGTTCGAATCGGTAAACACCTGCGAGATATGCAGGGTATTTCAGATATTTTTTAATGCTTCAATTATTTGATTTAGGAATAGACATTTGAAAATACTTGCAGTTTTGATTTTGATTTTTTTTAAATTGTTTACTTAATTGTTTGGGTTTTTCACGAAGTTAAAACTCAAAAATTGAGTGAAAATGGAATATTACAATAATTGAATAATTATGTTTGGCTATGTTTTTTTTTTTGGGCGATTTATATAATTAATACTGCGACATACGCGCAGGCAACGCTAATAATTAATGTAATAATGTAAATGAATATTTTCATCAACGTATTAATACCTTTTTGGTCATTGTTACACCCGAGTTGTTGCTTCATCAAGGAATCTACCTATGTACATATCCAGCACGGGCAGTACCCCATTTATTCAAGCGTATTACGTTCTGGCATACATGTGAAAATTCAGTAGGTATAATTAATGCTCGCAATGTAAAATATTCTCGTGTGAATTTTTCACCAGGAAAAGGATCCAGAGATTTTGTTCCTTTTCGAGCCAACTGATGTACTCTCGTTAAATATGTCCATTTTGAACCTCTGGAATCTTTCCCACCAAACTCTTGTTAGGTATTTACGATAAAAAAATTATTTTGGATGATTAGTGATAAGATACAACAATGATAAAACTGTACTACTAGTACAAAAGCTAGTAATAAAAAAATGATCTAATAAAAATTATTACGATTTAGGATCGAAATTTACTATTAAATCTTTTGATAAAATCTTTTTTTATTATTGTGATTTTTTTATCAATAAAATAATAAAATTGCCAAAATTCGATTTCGTTGATTGTGAAAAACAAATTTGGCAAAATTGCTTTTTCTTCTCAACGTTCCAATCTCGTTTCGCCCTTAACCTCTGACGCAGATGCAGGCCAATTAAGAAACAGAAAAACAGGAAAGCCACTTAAGTTACACCACCTTCACTGCCCACCAGACTTATTACGCATTGTGAGAAACTTTCTACAACACGTTCACTGATAGTTAGAAGTATATTAGCCAGTCCAGCCCCATTCACACCGGAGCTTGGAATACAAGCCCCCTGCTTTCACCACTCTTGTATAACGCAGTGTCAAATGTAAAATATCCATTTACTGGACATGGGACTGATTGATTTAGGCCAATACATAAATTAGCAAACCTTGCTATCTTGGCAGCCAATAAAAACACTGTACGAAAAATAGACGAAGTTCGTCACAACGCTGTACTAACATAAGAATTTCTTTCTATCCTTCACATCATGAGTGCTATTAACATTGATATTTCGCGTTACCAACCCAATTGGTATTCATTTTTTTCATTTTTGACAGTGGAATCGATTGAAGGTTATAATTATCAGTTATAATACAAGGAAATAAAACTCGGCTTCTGCGATAAAAAAAGAGACCCAAAAAAAAGCGATTCGAAGGAGCTTTCAATTCCATTCATTCAATTTCAAGGAATGACGTTTTACAACTACCGTGGTTATTTTTCATCGGCGATCTTGACGTTATTCAAAACGACTCTTTGAAATGGGATTAGCAATCCTATCACGTGGTCGGTTCTTTTTCTGGAACAACTTTTTTTTTCGATCCATCATTCGAACTTCCAATATGGTCGCCACAAAGAATGAGTTCGATCAAAAAAATCCTGTCGAAATAATAATAGATTGTCGATCTCTGGACAGGCTCAGCAGATCCTTGGGACGTTTATCTCCCTCTCTTTTTTTTTATCTTCTATCCGAGCTCTCTATCGGCGATTCCTCTCTCGAATAAAAATTACGACTTTGTGAAATGAACTACACTCGATCGTTTACGAAATGTGTTTTAGATTGTACGTAATGTATCCAGAGACGTCTCGTTATACTTGTGATACGATTTTTCGTTCGCCCACGTAAATCGATTAATTACCCTCGTTTTTAGCTTCGTGCCTTCGCTGGTCTTCACAACTCTCCGCGATTATACCATAAATTATATCATACACTCACGTGATATCGCTTTCAGGATAATTGATGTAAAAATAGGTACGAGGTTCCTTTCGCCTCGTGAGAAGGATTTTTCCCGGCACTTGATAAAACTCGGTATCTTTAAAACCCCGATATTTTTCATTTGCATGCGTTGATCCAATTTCGATTCGTTCTTTTTTAAATTCTTTAATTACCAAAGAAATCGTTTCGTGCATTCGAATTGAGAAGTTGTTCGATGAGGTTGCGTGTCCGTAAAAAGATTACGACTCACACGTGAGTAAAGAGCAGTATCCATTTTTCTTTTTCAATTTAAAACGAATTACAAGAAAAATGTTTAAAAAGTAAAAGTCAAAATTCAGTAAAAAAACACTGCTAATAAAGCAAAAAAAAAAAACGATCGAACGATGGGGGAGAAAAAAATTTCCGGAATTTCAGAAATTTCACCTATTTCAAAAATGAAAGAATTTTTTGAAAAAAAATGTGCACCCGATGACCTTAAAATGATCACCGATCACTATAAGCAAACTATAGGCTTTTAAAATTGAGCTAAAAAGGGATGAAAATTCCAGAATAAAATCATCATACCAGTCGATTATGATGATCCCTTTACACGATCCATCAACTTATTTATGCACCAAAGTCAGAAGTTCCATTTCCACTCAACTCTTCGTGGATTTTTTTCCTGCTAAGGAAATGCTGGTAGTTTTGTCCAATATTGGAAAGAAGCAGCTTCCACGTGTCTTATCATACCAGTTTGTGTTGTTTCCTCAGAAGAGCTTTCTTGAGGATTTTTTGGTGAAGTTGGATAATCCTTGATAAGGAATAGTAAATGACGAGGAGCGAGGAAAGTGAGGCCATAGTCCGAGGAAGAAGTGAGAGGAAAAATGGACAAGAGGCGACTGAGATATGTAGGTCAGTTGCTAGTTAGGGATTAAAACGAGAGAAAGGGAGGAGAAAGAGAGGGAAAGAGCAGGGAGATTGTTTGGATCAAACGGTTAAGCAAAAACTCAAGAGTCTCGAGTCGTCGAAGAACCATCGAGCTACCAACGACCACCAGCCTACGACAGCAGCTTCAGTCGTGACCTTACTATTCGAGACTGTTTTATCGAGTATAAGCTCATGCCGGACTATTATCGCCTTGTTCCACTAGTTCGGCGATCCCCCGTGCTATATCCCGACCCCACAAATTTCTTTCTTTTTTTTATCCTTCGCAAGCTCACTTTCAATAAAACAATTGGGTGCTCCCGTGTGTTTCGTGCATCAAATTGAACGTTCATGATATTACTCACATCGAAGACGCACGCTCATTCTTCTTTGAGCCTGTCAAACTGTCATTTCGAGACACAAGAGTCGTGGAGCTTCCGGCTGCAAAATGACCTACAGGTGAGAAGCTTCGTTCTCATTTTTTTTATTTTTCAAATTCCTTTTCGCAAGGTTTCCAATCGTTAAATGCAAAATTCAAAATTCAAAATTCCGAACATAAAAAAATAATACAACATTGAAAATTTAAGATAAAAATCATTTAATATGAAGTTTTTAATTCGAAATACTAGATTGAAAAACACGAAATTAAAAAATTTTGAATTATAAGATCGAATATTTAAAAATTCAGTGCTTTAAAATGATTAATTACGAATTTTCATTTTTTTTATATTCACATTTAATATTTTTCATGTATTATTAAAAATAGAAAAATTCCAAATTTACGTATTCGTAGCTCTTTGTACGTGTGATAGATTCGCGTGCAAACGAGTTGACGTGAATTGAAAGTCCGTCAGCTGCAGATTTATTATTGAAAAAAAAAATGGATCGAATGAATATTCACTTTACAGGCTGTAGCAATCACCTGAGCGGTCTCGATGTAAATTTATACTTATTTATTTTCTTAACGTTAACCCAATGCACACTAGTAAAGAATGAACGAGTGGTTCGTTCGGAATAAAGCTGTGGCAATTATTGTCGGCAGGGAACTTACCACTTTGCACACGTGACACTGTGTACGAGAAAATACGAATGTTAGTTAATTTAAATTGCGATCGTATAAATTAACAGTACCGAGTACATCCGTTTGCAATTTTTATTTATTTTTATTTCATTTTTTTTTCATTCCATGGTAATATTGGAATGTTGATGTCATGTAGTTCACTCGACATCCTATGAGTTTTATATTAATTAAAAATGAAATAATATTGGTCGAGACCGACGTAGAGTCCGATTTTGACCTATATTCCTCTATTAAAAAATCCAATAGACGACGATAATAAAAATCACGAAATGTTGACCCCCCCCCCCACCCTCGAATAAAATTAACTAAAAAAGAGTAACTAACAAAAAGGTATTTCTGGTATTATATATTGTTTCCTGGCTGCTTGTTCTATTTATAAATTGGACTAATTAATGAGTAAAATAATCGATACAGCAAGCAATATAATAATCAATTAATTAATGAGTGATCAAGTCAATTTAATTCGTATTAATGAATCGATGAAGATAATTAAGATAATTAATGTGATTTAACAAATTCCTTATTGAACTTCTTGCTTCGTGCGTAATTGGGAAAGGGCTAATTGGATGAAATTATCAAACTATAGTTGCGGAATTCTTATAATGTGTTATGTATTATTATGGATACATTATAAATAAATAATTTTGTTAAATGTAAAAGGTAAACAGAATTTTCCAGAAATTCTTTAAATTTACCTCAAGACCGAATAATTTGACTTCAGTCACGTCTTTTTCGCCCTAATTAACGTTCGTAGCAAATCTGTCATAATTGGCGGATGAAAAATGAGGCGTTCGACCGCATCCGGTGAGACGTCTGCGGACAAGGTAAAAGGATCACGTGAAAGTAATTTCTAATGCTTCATTGCAATTTGGCCTCTCTATCGTGACTCTTATCTTGACGGCCGTCGTTCCGCATCATATAACCTACACGAGTGAGGGGGACCACTTGTAATTTAGAAACTCAGGATTCAGACGCATTTATTTTTCACTGTCGGAGAGTGCAACGTATGAAAGTTGCTGCAGCCTCGAGGGAGCTGCAAAACGCGAGACCACGATCGAGGGGATCAATAAATTTTCCAATATCTTGGATATAATATTCCTCGATCGGTCAATCGACTATTGATAACGCGAAGAAAGTACACGGTTTTTCGTTATCGTTCGATTTTAAATTCGAACAATTTTTTTTATTTTTATTTTTCAAACATTCGTTTCAACATTTTTTTATTTTTTGAATTTTTGGGTTCAAAATTCTATTTCGTTCATTTAAAAAAAAATGTTCTACTTAATAGGATTCCCGGATTCGTTAGATTTGATTTCATTTTTTAATATTTACGGATTTCTTACATTTTTTTAGTAACAAATCCAGTTTTATTCTTCAGCGAATATTTTATATTTCGTATTTAAAAAAATAATTTCTATTTTTTTTAAATGTTTTTGTTTTGTTTAAATTTTCCAACGTTCTATCATTATTATTATTATTTTATTTGTGTACTCAAAGCTCCATTCACTTCCGCAAAATTCCTGGGAACAAAGAGCCTGTCATATCGCAGTTAAAAGTGCGATTGAATAATTGATCGCTGAATGGATAATTGCAAGCCTCGTTGGCTAGATTATCATAATTACCGTTGTTCGGTTTGAAGTGTTCCAACGCGGGTTTCGATGCACACGAATGATACACGCACTTCTCGAACTGCGTTACGTTCAGCTCGGAGTATTACAGAGGGATTGCATAATCGGGGAATATATGAACGCAGCGATTTGTGTGGTCGTGTCGGTCACCGTAACTCGCTTTTCCTCGCGTCTCTTCTACGTCATCGTGAGAACTCGCTCGGTATATGAGAAATCACAGTGATGAGGGAAAAAAACATGAATTATCGCGGGAAAACAAGTATTTCATGATTTTGCTAATTTGCACAAATTTAGAAAATAATTAATAACATTTAATATATTTCGACGAATCGTCTACAAAAAAAAATATAAAAAGCCAACAGGAAGTAGAAAAACGCTATGTTGAAACAATTCTGCTTCTTTTGTAAATATATATCGAACGATTCCCCCATTCAAGTTTCACAATTAATCTCTGCCATTGAAAAACATCTAGATTTACACTCATACGAATTCTATTCAAGAAGATTGCATACATTTTTTTACAGATGTAGGTTTTATTTCAATCCACAGAAATTTGCCTAATTAGCGATCTCGAAAAAAAAAAAACGAAACAATACAAACAAAAAAAAAGCATTTTCGTTTTGCAATAATCGTTCTATTTTAGCAGCTATTTTTAATCTTAATAGTGAACAGAGTAAAATGATTTTTACGTTTCGTTCCATTTCATGCCGCGAATTATTCTATCACAGAAGTAAAAACGGGGTAATGAGAGAAAGTATCAAGGAATCCAGCTGTACGTGTGCAACAGGAGCGTACAGTAAATATATAGCGACATGCGTGCACGAAATTTTTTTTCTCAAATTATTATATTCGCTCGAAAGAAAGGAAGGACAAAAAGTCTTGGGTTACACTGGAAATTAATATTCAACGTTTTTTTTTTTGCTTTTTATTTCCGCGCGGAGTTAAAATTTCTCACGCGCAACTGCGGAGTTTCGTGCTTTCTTTCGTGTGTATATTATTGAATATTGAAGTACGACTAAATCGATATAAAAAAAATGGCCATGCTAAAAAAATTTGAGAAAAAATAGTTTTCGATCAAATAACAATACGTGAATTATTTCAAAATTTACTATTTCATAATTTAGTAGAAAAACGAAAAAAGGATAAATGAATCGAATGTAACAAAATCGTTGCAAATTTGAAAAATATTGAACTTTTCGTGCGACGTTCTATTCGATACCAGCTTAAGGGGTTAGACACTTCTGACGAGCCAAAAATCAAAGTAAAAAATTCATAAGTTGATTTTTTTTGTAAATCTCAGTTGCCTCGAACAATAATGATTTTTTCGAAATTTTTTCATTGGTCCAATCCCTCGAATCGAGTCAAATATTGAATTGCCCTGATTAGTCGTCCATGGGGTACAGTTCTCATGACAGCATTGAATGGCAAAAAAGCACAGTGATAAAATAACCGGACATCAACGTAATTTGCCCTGGGTCATCGATTGACATATCGTTTTACTGCCTGTGTAACCATAAGTACATTCTACCTGTCTGGAAACTTTCACCGTCTGAAATACCATCACGTGACCAATGGCTCTCTGGTACTTAAGCTTGTTAACCGCAAAACTGCTTGACCATGGGACGAATTGCATGTTTTTCGTTGCAGTATTATACAATGGGCTTTCGTACAGTATGCTAAAAGAATCCCTCATTCCAATGGAGGTTCTTTCCCTTCACATTGAAGGGAGGAACCCTGTTGAGAGGATTTATTAACTGTTCGATAAAAAAAATCATTTAAAAAATGATTTACTTATGATATTTTAATTTTAGTTTTATTTTAGATATTTAATATTTAATTTTATTTTAATTAAAAATGGATTGATAAAGTAATTGATTGATTATTATATAATTATAGTTGTGAATTAATTCACAACGAAAATTGATTAATTAATGGCAAATTAATTATATCGCATAAATAATATAAATTGATTAAACGATCGACTTTTTTCTTTTCCATCCTACTCGTTTTATAGGACATTCGTTGTCCTCGATTCCACGTCCCCCAATATTGCCATTCTCATGCTTCCGGCGTCTTTCGGTTGAACCTTTGCTGATTCCAGGCACGTTTTTTCAACTCGAAACTGAGACCCAGTCGAAACTGATTTTTCCTCAATTGAATAATTCTTGCATTTACACCTGATCCCGATTTATCGTTCGATCGAGCGAAAGCTTGCAATAATCTTTCGTAGCTTTCTTACGTTTCGTCAACCGTACGATTGGTGAGAAAATAAAAATAGAATCGATCTGAACGTAAAAATAATAATCCCTACGTGGGAAAAAATATGTAACTATATTATTAATGAAAAAAAATTAATAATATAGCCGTCGCCATCTTGAATCAAATATCTTTCGAGATCAAACAACTCAGAACTCAAACATTCTAAATAGCAATCTCACGAAGGCGAAGGCACAAGGCTAACCGCATTATTATTAACTTAAAGTAAACTGTTCGATATTACGACGCTTGCATAAGATTTTATATACGTATACGTAGTAATCATATTTGGTATGCTAAAGTGCCCCGTGACTCATGCTATATAGCCTCAAAACTCTCGCTAATCATCGAAAAAACATTTAAATATTTTGAATTTTAATTCAAATTTATTATTCAATTCAAAATAATGTTCGTTTCATCAATTTATATTTGAATGAATATTTGCACACTTTCGTTGTTTTTTAAATGTTATCATTTATCATTATCGTAATAACTAATGAAAAAAAATTTTGAAAAGAAAGCATTTTATCAAAATTGAATGAGTAAAAATGTCGATAAATCGTGTTCAACATTTTGAAAAATATAATTTGATAAAAAACAAGTTTAAAGTTTGACTAGCATTTTTATCGTTCGTAATCATAAGTTTACCTAAAATATTTGTTGCTTGAACTCTACATCGAAGCTTCCTGTTGAATCATATTTACTTCAAGCGACAAAAGATTACTCGCTTTTTTCCATCAACCAAACCCCTTAAAGTTGAGTTGGAAATCGGGTTATCGCTTGTTATCTCTGTCATAAACGCATATCGAAATAAACGAACCACAAAAGTTGAAAAAAAAAAAAAACGTCACATGACTGTGGTATACTTCGAATATACCGGTTGAACACAAACGAGTTCCGTACTAGATTAAGAATAATTACATAATAAAATTATCCATAAATATCGAATAGTAGAACATGGATATTAATCGCTATCCGTTTTCACCACACTGGCCAGACATTCTCTCTCCATTGAAATCACCCACCGAATGAGAGAAGGAAATAAAAAAAAAAAAAAAAAAAAAAACGTACAAAGCGTACACCCATTGTAATGCGCTTTGGTTTACGTTACCGTTCTATCTCGAAGATCACGAAGCGGAATATTATTCGTATGGAATCAAATTGGCAAGCACGTTAGCAAAAAAAAAAAAAATGAGGCGATCTCACTCCCGGAGGTCCGTGTACTGCGCAACCAGAGACGATAAATTTCATCGCTCCCAATATCTTTCAGATCCGTTATATCGAGGATACCATTAGTCGTACTGCTGACTCTTCTCGCGTGGAACGATAGTCCAAATCGTTTCACGTCCGAAGCTCTCCAGTATGAGACCTTGGACAATTTTTCGACCACCGAGGAGTGCGCCCTCGTTCTCGATGGTCCAGGAAGAAGCAGCTCTTACGACTATACTTACAATCTGTTACGTGGAAGCGTGTAAGTAATAAAGAATCTAAGGAGATATTTCGTTTACCATTTTTGGGATTATTGTGACTGTGGGTTATGACGATCGAGAATAATTCTTGGTTTTTTTGATGATTATGGTAATTGTTACTTTTATGATGACTGTAGTGAGCAAGGTTACGATGGCTGTAACTATGTTGACGATTTTTATGATTTTTATGATTTTTATGATTTTTATAATTTTTATGATTTTTTATGATTTTTATGATTTTTATGATTATTACGATTTTTATGATTCTTATGAGTATTATGATTTTTATGATTCTTATGATTTTTATGATTTTTATGATTTTTATGATTTTTATGTTTTTTATGATTATTACGATTTTTATGATTCTTATGAGTTTTATGATTTTTATGAATTTTATGATTTTTATGGTTTTTATAATTTTTATGATTTTTACGATTTTTATGATTGTGATTACTTTGATGACTACAATGATTATACTAAATTGATAACTATGGTCGTTATAACTATATTATCAATAGCTTTCCACCCCAGTAACTTCGTCCTAGTAAATCCATAAGCTGGAAATTTTTATATTTCAAAATTTGCAACAATTACGTAAAATCTCAATTTCGTTCCAAGTTTTTCAAAACCGGAAGTGCCAAAAATGTCAGGAGAAAAAAGAGAGTAAAAACTTTGCGTTAACAGTGACGTAGAGCCGTCATCAACGAAGAACGATAAATAGTTTGAAACTCGAATCTGAATGGCCCGGAGAATGCGGGAGGGAAGGAGGGAGATGGTGAGAAAGAGAATGACCAGGCAAATCCGGATACTGGTTACATCGGTACTGAATCCGCATGACGAAATTGCGGGGGCTGGCGTGGCCTGTAAAACTGTATATACATCCGACGCAACCATATTCTTCTATGCAGACACTTGGAATATATTCTACGTGTATTCCGTGAGAAAAGAACAACGGTGTCTAGGAATTTCGACCAAGAGGCCAATGGGACAGTCTGTTGAAATAGTTTTGAGGGTCTATCTACTCGAAAATTTTCCGCTGATTACGAATATCACCGAATTTTTGGCGAAAGAACTGCACACAGCAAGAAAAATCGTGTTTTTAGCAGTTTTTTACTATTTTTTCAGGGAAATTTTGGGTTTTGGGGAAAATGAATGGTAGATTCGTGCTCGGGGGATCAAATTACATCGAAATGGACGAAAAAAAAATTTTTTTTTAATCCAATTTTTTTTTATTTTTGAGAGGAAAATACGTTTTTTCACTGAACCTTTGATAACTTTTTTTCCTTTAGGATTTAGCACTCCACTTTGTGCTCAATCTCTTCGTTATGATTTTCTCTTCAAAATGCTTTTTTAATTATTAAGATCCGATGATTTTTCGATTTTTGGCAGAATTTCAAAGTTGGACCATCGATTTTTGCACATTTTTCCATACATACATTTTCCATACATACCCCTTTGCCTCTTTTTTTGCGATTTTTCAAGTGGATTTTCTGAGGAAACTATACGAGGTATCGATATGAAACCAACGCCATTATTTAAGTCAGGCAAAAACCTTTTCCAAACCCACCAAATAAATCTCTATCGCATAGAAGAACCCTACTGTACGACCTTTTGAAATATCGTGATTTTAGGGATTCTGGAAAAGTGGCCAGGGAAGCCCAAAAAATTATTTTCCGTTTCAAAACTCTTAAAAGGTTTTATTTGATCGGAAATTTTCCGCTGATTACGAATATGTCCGAATTTTTGGCAAAATAGCAGCATTAGACTGGGAAGATGCAAAAAAAACGTTCCTAGAACTTTTTTTTACATTTTTCCTTTTTCCTCTCTGTCTGCCAAGTATGCTATTTCTAAGTGATTTTCAGGATGAACTTTTTTTTGTCCAATGAACGTTATCTGTAATCCCTCTCGAAAATTGGCGCTTTCCATAGGAAGCATCTTAGCGGAAATCCTGCCCTACTCGTTCGCGTTAAAATCTAACTTCCAACTATTTTCCCCTAAAAGTCTAGCCGTACACGCTCTTATCCAACAGACTGCTCATCGAATGGCCAAGAAAGAGTTATGATCGACGACGATTTAAGAAGTCGACTGATATTATTTTTCCGATTCTTTTTTAGTTAGCACCTCGTTGTATATAATGAGATGTGTGTTTCGATTATACCGATTCGCCATCGTGCGAAACTCGTCGATCACACCCCGCGTTCGTTCTAGTGCGTAGCGAACGGTTTATTTCACCGGTCAGGGCGCATTTTCAGCCCAAGGCGACGTCTCCTGCGAATTGATTAGTCTCTCCCGATCCCGGCATGTGATTCAACTTCGTTGGGGCAGAAAAGTAAAAAAAAAAAAAGTAAAAAAAAAAAGAGTATGAAAAGATTTCGAAGCAGCCCGAGGCGAGGATATAATGGTACGCGACTGGAGCAGTTGTGGTAATAATGCGAACGAGAGAGCCCGATCGAACCCCTCAATCGATTCCAACACTGCGTGACGGTCCGGCGGTGAAAGCGTCTACGTCAGCATCGTTGTCCAGATCAAGGCAATAAACGCCCTGTACGATTATCCATTTCTGAACACTGTATGTATATATATAGAAGTGTGTGCCCATATATATGTATACACATTTTCATTTTGGATTTTGATTTATATATCTTAATTTTCGAAATTGAATATAAAATAAAAATGAACTTAATTTGGATGTAATTTCGTTTCAAATTTTTAATTGTTCTTTTATTGTTATTAACCTCCTTTCTGTAGTATATTTACAACATAGATTTTTTTTGTCTATTTTTTCAGAACATGTTGTAACCCATTTAGTCGATGCTGATAGTTTTTATTTAAATTCCTGAAAAGAAGTTGTGGTTCTGAGGAGATTATATCAATGATAAATAATTTGTTGCTGGTCGTGTATTTATTTGTGATAATTATCCATTCATTAATATTAAATTCATGACTCATTTATTAATAATAAAAAATGAACTATAGAATGGATTTATCATAACACGATAATAATAATTTATTAATGAATTTAATTAAATAAATTTTTTTATTTATGTATCTGAATTCGTATATATATATATATATATTTTTTTTTTTTTCACGTAAAATGAATGTATGAAAATACATAAAAATGATTTTGTCAATATTCAAAGTGAATTTTCCAATACGAGTTATATCGTAAAACTCGTTTCGTAAAACAGTTTCGAGAAAGACAAAAAAAGGATAAATCGTATGTTGACCAAAATCGTCATAATTCGGTCAGTTATTGGAGTTTTCGAGAATTCTTTCTCGCTAATTAAAGTCGAAGCCCCCTCGCGATATCACGCAACGAGAAATCGTTTTTATTCAATTTCGAGCAGACCCCTTAATGGCCAGAAGCGTGCCGTCAAGTATGCAACGATCCTTGAAAGAATTCCTACCGACAATCTTTCAGCAGAGTTTATTTGGGTAACTCAAGTGTTGTCGTATCTTTTATTGCAGGCTGCACATCGTAACCCGCTTTCATTTCATAACCAACGCAACAGCCAGCGATAAAAAGTGATGCTTATTCTATTACACAACACCGATAAAAAAGAAAATTATTTAATGTAATCGGAAGCATCTCTACTCGAGAAAAGCTATGGCGAATGTGAAACATAAAAACACAATGATAAAAAAATACCAAAAAAGTTTATAAAATTAAATTTTATTTCACTGCAATTGAAAAAAATGGAAAATCTCTGTAAAAAAAAAATGTTTCAGAATTGAAAAAAAATAACCATTAAATTTCGTAAAAAAATCCAATGACAAATTCATATTCGTTTTTCTTGTTCTTTTAACATAATTCAGCATCGACACTCACTCGATTCATTCAATTCTCAATATTCAATTATCACTGGATAAATATTTTAAAAAAAGGGCGAAAATTCCAAAAAATTAAAAAATTCTTGAAACAATAATTAAATAAATTATTCGTAAGCCCAAAAACGTAGGGTACGATCTAAACTCCCGAATCCTTGAATTCCCAATGTTGAATCTCATAAATTTCGATATAAAATCGAACCTGTGGTTGATCGAATTAAAAAACGATTGATGGCGATTCGCTTTGGGAATGACGATGCCCAAAGTTGCTTGGTTCGACTAAAGGGGGACTGCAAAAAAAAAATCGCTATTAATCGTCGTGTCATTTGGGGGATTTATGAGGTTAGCAGTTTACGAAGTGGTGTTACGCCTAATTGAATGATGTAAAAAAAAAAAGGGGAGATATTACATATAGGTGGGCAATACATCTTTGCGGCGAGATCAATGGTACGGTCATGCACGCTTTTTTTTCCCGGGCCGAGAGATGAAGTGAAACGACGTTTAATAAACGTCGGCCGATTTAAACTCGGAGAGCATAATACATCGTGCAAAAGAGAATTATAAAGAGTTTTGCACGCGATTACAGGCTCCGGAGCTCCCAACTCGCTCCTGACAGCCTCGAGGTATTTTTTAACTTGTCTTCATCGACCTCGAGTAATTATACTCTCGTATCTATACTGTTATGACACGAGTGTTAGTGTTAAGACTGCCGAGGCTCGTACAAGAGTAGCGGGTGTAAATAATCTTTCCTGACTCCTCGATTATTGCCATCTTTATTAATCTTCGTTCCTACCTCATTCTCGTGTCTTTCCTTCGTTTTATACTTTTTTTTAAATGCATTCGTATTGATTGACGGTACTTGGTACTCGTGTGTCATTATAGCCTTCAGATATATTTGGGATCCAATCATAATAATAATAATAATAATTATTATTATTATTATTATGATTGGAATAATAATAATAATAATTATTATTATTATTATTATATAATAAATAAAACGTGGAGTTGGACTAGCAATTAAGAGATCATAGATATTATGTCAAACGGAATGTTTCGGGATGCTGGTGTAATCGAAATTCCAATCTATTCAAGGCTGGATGATTTTCTAGACCTTTTTGGATTTTCCAGTACCATTTTTGAGAAGCCAAAATCTGAAGATCCACAAAATTATGTTTTTTAAAAAGAAGTGTTTTTCTCCGTAAGAATGGACATCTTTTTCGAAAAAAATAATTTACTTTAGAAACCAAATGATTTTCTTTAATATAGATTTTTTTGTTTAATAATGATTTTCTTTAATATGGATTTTTTTGTTTAATAATGATTTTCTTTAATATCGATTTTTTTAATAATGATTTTTTTAATAATGATTTCTTTATGTAATTAATTTTTTTGATAAAAAGATTATTTTCTTCACAATACTAATCTCAGTATCTCCCTACCGTGTTGGCTATCGATAATAATCGTTGGATGAAGATAATTATCAATCCATTAAGATATTAATGAGACAGAGGGTAGATAAGTAGGAAAAGAGCGTCGGAGTAAACGGTTGTAAACCTTGAAAGGAGAGATTGAGATACGAGCCTCGTGCGATTCGCGCTTTTTTTTTCTCGGAGTATCTTGATCCGGATATCGTATACGTAGCAAACGGATATTGTTCTTTCCGGTTTTTCGATTTACAAAGGGAGTGGGAAAGAGCATTATCGCTTCGACGCTTCAAATTTCTTAAGCGCGAATATCAACGCGTTACATATTACACCAGTTTCGTATAATTTTACAGCAAGTACTTGCCTCGGCTGTACAAGAGGCCCGCGAAAGTTGCTCCTTGCGATTTGCCTAGCATATTGTCTGGACCGGAGTACTTTGTACCGCAACTATCCTATAGCCATCCTAGACACATGTCCCCTCGTACACATCGTAATTATACCCTCGATCCACTTAAATCGTGTTACTGTTCTTTTCTTACTATATAAAGCATCAATTAAAATGCAGAAAAACGACCACACCGGTAAGCTAATTTCTCTACCCGGTTAAGCAATAACGCAGTAACCCCCCCCCTCTTCGTGCTCTTTAAACGCCCCCTCAACCCTTTTAAAAAACGAGTTTACTCGATCGAATTTTTTTCATATTTCATTAGCAGCAACCTTTTTCCATTTTTTTTTTGTTTGGGTTTGTTTCACAGCTCACCGTCCGCCGGTTCCCACACTTGCATTACTTACGACGCCGTCAATCGGGCTTACATCGAGGCGCGAAAACGCGTTCGTAAGTACATTGATTTTTCCGCTCCACTTATTGGCTCTTCTCATTAATAATCTGGTTTTTTATTCTTCTGGATTGTTTTGTTTTTTGTTTTTTGGATTTAGGATGGGGAATTGATTTTTTTGAGGGGCTGGGATATTTTGAAAAAAAGATTTTTACGGTTTTTTGGGTGAAGAAATTTAGATGATGATTTTGATGTAATTGTTTTTCTGGATGAAGATGTTGCACAACCGACTACCGATGTATGGAGGCCTGAAGATTTAGCGACTGTTGGTGAACTGCTTTTAGACATTTCGACCAACCTCGCTCGAACGTGAGTTTTTGGGTTTTAAGAATGCGAAAGTAGATTTAAAAAAATCGAGTTGGATAAATCTCCAACTTGAGCGAACTTATAAATTTTTTGAAATTAATTATCTACGTGTTAATTGCTTATTGGTATTTTTATGAATTATCGTTAATCGTGTTTTTAATTTATATATAATTCTTAATCGTGTTTGTATTAATTGTCTACGTGTAATTAATCCCTAAAGAATAATCAATTGCTGAGACACTGAATATAAATTAAGAAAATTGTTATTTGAAAAATTTTGTTTTGTATTCAGCTATGGACTTACGTACGAGGAAATCCAGACTAATTTACCGCAGATAGATACTTCGAAGACCCTAATTCGCGAGGTCTGCCCTGCGTTTCTGAGCACTGTGAAATGTCGACCAGGAAAATATCGTCGTCACGACGGCTTATGTACGAATTTGGAGAATCCAACTTGGGGTTCAACTTTATCACCTTTCACGAGGTAATTTCGTTTTTTTTTTTTTTAGTCTTTTGAAAAATGTATTACACCTTCTTTCACAATTTAAATTGATTCAAGAGTCGAGCGATATTTCAAAATTTTCCACAGTAGCGCAACCCCTTAATGTGAGTTAAAATCATGAGCCAGAACTATCCAATTATTTCGTTCGACGACCTTCGATTATCCAAGTCCGTTATGAACACGATATCGAACTCTTATTATGCGAAAAAAAAAATAAGGTGAACGCGATTCCTGTCGCTTTGAATACGATTTTCTCACCCAAGTGGATAAATCGCGCATTAACGATTTTTCACTCCTGCGCATACCCGAGATAATTCGCATTCTTGTTGAACTTTACTCAACGTAAAATTCGTAACCAGTGATCATTCATTCTCGTGGCAATGTTTAAAACGTTTTACCGTCGCTCACAGAGCGACTATCAATAAATCTTTTTTTTTCCTACCGATCAATGCTGGGAGCGTAAATTGTAATCGAAGCCTCGAAAGGCAACTCCATGGTGATCCACCGATACCGAGTTGTCTCTAAACCCGACAAGGACATCTGTATCGACTTTTTTCAAATCGGAAAAGCATATTTACGACAATTTATTTATATTACCATTTCGTTCTTCCTTACAAGGTATATTTTGCAATAATAATGCTGCAACGACAATGAGAAACAATTTATCGATTAATTGCTTCTGCACATTAAATTCCATTTTTCTTATCTCAATTTTTAACTAAAAAAAACTCAATTTTAAAATATTGATTTAGAGTAATGTTCAAGTAAATTGGAAAACCCAATTTTCGTGTTGGATTAAACGAAATAAAAAACTTTAAGGTTGAACAATTTTTGCATATTAATATGAACTAAACAAAAATAGAAATCGAAAACGTGGACTTTTTTTTCTTATCATTTTTAAATAATTATTTATTGAGAAAATTTCGTTTAATTTAATTGAGTTTTTAGAAAAAATAAAGATTATAAAATAGAATAAAACGTTGTGATATAAAAATGAAAAAAATATAACCAAAAATTACGAAATAAAAATAGAACTATAAAAATAAAAATAAGAATAAAAAATGTAAAAAAAAAACTATAAAACCAGGTTGCCCACTTAATCGTTCCTTACGATCCCTGCCCGGAGCACGAAAGTGTTTCTGGGCTTAATTGAAGACCCGGCGATGTTACGAAAAGAAGCAAAGTCAGGGCATTCACGTATGAGAATGAATAATCATGATACGAGAGAGAGAGAGAGAGAGAGGAAAGGACAGAGTCTCGTTTCTGAGGTGAGATCGAGAATCTCTAGCGCACCAACTATTTTCTTTCCTCGTTCCTCCGGTCTCGAAAAAAAGAAGCAAAAAAAAAGCGCAACTGTTAATACTTTCGCCGATGACCCAGATCTCGGCACGCGACAGTTGGTTGGTGAACGAAACACGTGAGAACGACTTTTGGCGTAAGGGCGTGACTCCTGCTTCATTCTGCCCTCGGCTAAAGTGATAAAAGTGACCGGTTTCCAAAAGCTGTTTTTGCAACGCGGTCATCTTTGATGTTTCGTCGTTCGAACGAAGTTCGGGAATGTTTGGTTTCTTTTTTTTTAACGTTTATGAAAAAGGATTCTATTGGCTCCAATTGATATTGGAGCCAATGGATAATTGGCTCCAATATCGCTACTCAAGTCAAGCCATTCCATTTTCAAACCTAGCCATTCCATTTCCAAACCAAGCCATTTCATTCCCATGCCAAGCCATTCTATTTCCAAGCCAAGCCATTTCATTTCCAAGCCAAGCCATTTCATTTCCAAGCCAAGCCATTTCATTTCCAAGCCAAGCCATTTCATTTCCAAGCCAAGCGCCATTTCATTTCCAAGCCAAGCCATTTCATTTCCAAATCAAACCAAGCCATTTCATTACCAAATCAAGCCAAGCCATTTCATTACCAAATCAAGCCAAGCCATTCCATTTCCAAGCCAGGCCAAGCCATCCCATTTCGAAACCAAACCATTCCATTTCCAAACCAACCCATTTAATTTCCAAGCCAAGCTATTCCATTTAATTTCCAAGCCAAGCCATTCCATTTCCAAGCCAAGCCATTTCTATTTCCATGCCAATATCAAATGGCTCCAATTAATCTTGGAGCCAATGGATATTGGAGCCCATAGAGCCAATGGCTGAAAAAGGAATCCATTGGCTCCAATTTGATATTTGAGCCAATTGAATAGTAGCCACTGTGAAAACGTTAATTAACGTGTTGAATAAAAAAGATATTTCGAAAGTAGCAAAAAGTGACAGCTATGTTCCACCGTCTATTTTCCATAAAGACTTCTGAAGCCTGCGTTTCCTGATGGCCTCTCGGCACCCAGGATATCCGTGACTGGTAGTGATTTGCCATTAGCTCGGATAGTATCAAGAACTATGCACCCTGACGACGGTTATCACGATCACGCTGGTACCGTTATGGTCATCGCTTGGGGCCAATTTATGGATCACGATTATACTCTCACCGGAACTCCGCTTGGTCAGTCCAATTATTAATTTATATTGACAGTTGTGTCTCTCGGTACTTTCCTCGTTCAGCAATATTACTCTGATGTGATTTTCGATCGTAGAGGAAAGATCATCCGACGTTTCGTCTTTATATTTTTTCAAAGGACCAATATTTGCATATTTTATTTCATTTCTTATAAATCGTTTTTAATAAAAATTAAATAAACAAATAATAAAATATAATATTTAAAAAGAATAATTTCCGACGAGAAATGAATTTAAAAAATCGATAAATTGATATATCATTTTTATATTTATTATTTTTCGAAAAGATGTTTTGATTTAATCTAGAAAAAGTTTTAGAGAGATTCTAGAGAGTGTTTTTTATAGATTTGTAAATAACTGCAAAATGATGGGAAATATTATTTGCTGACGTTTCTAGATCCAATGAACAGAAACGATCCTGAGGAGTGTTGCCATCGTCCACCACATCAAAAGAATCCCTATTGCAACGAGATCGTGATACCGGAAGATGATTATTTCTACAGGCTGTTCGGTGTAACGTGCATGGATTTCGTGAGAGCTTTTCCAGCTGTTAGGCCCGGCTGCAGGCTCGGTTCGCGTGTACCCTTCAATCTTCTCACTGGAGTTCTCGATGGGAATACTGTTTATGGTATTTCCGAAACATTTGGAAGGTGAGTTTGAAACGGTCGTATCATTTTAGGGGTTGACCCAAACGAATCAAAAATCCAGGTTTTTCAAAAATATTAATTTTAAAAGAATTCAAAATTCAATTGAAAATTGATTTTTCAAATAAAATTGTGACTGACAATTAGGATCTGTTAAAAAAATTATTTTTATTGTAAATTATTTTTGCAAATCAAATTTTAATTCAAAATGATTTTTTTTAATTCAAAGAAATTATTATATTGAAAAATTATTTTTCAAATTTATTTTCAACGAAACGAAAAAAAAGTCTACAGCTCTTTCTTACCGCTAATCGTTTTTTGGAATGTCGTAATGGAGACTAGAATGAATAATTTTCCCAAAATTCATATTTTTGAAAAATCGGTAATTCGTTGACATCAGAGATGGATAAAAACGGCGACTGGAAGAATCATGCCCTTACTTGGAACGTCCAGCAAGGTATTGCATAGAACGCGCGCGGAATGCGCGCGTTCACATTTCGCAATGTCAACTCGTTAGTTAACCACCCGCGAGTGGTCGAACGGCGCTTACATCACGGACAATTGTTCGAGCCGTAATAACGCAATTTACTCTACCCCACGTTACTCCATTAAACACAATATTTAATATCTTGATTAATAGACTGCTTCGAGATACTAATTACTGGAAAAAACGTGATGACGTCAAGAGAAAAAAGATCGTAATTTTTTAACAATAAATTAGTACTTAAAATCGTTAATTGTTAATTTTTTATCAAATTTAAAATTGATAAAATGACAAAATTTCAATTGAACAAATTTGATTGAGCTTAAAAATTGAGAAATATTTTTTTTTATTATTTGAATTGAAAAATTGAAAAATTGTTAAATTTGGTTTCAATTTAACAATTGAATTTTTCAATTTGAATAATTAAAAAAAGATATTTCTAATTTTTTAGATAGAATTAATTTGAAAAAAATATTTCTCAATTTAAACATTCGAAAATAATTAATTTATTAGATATTCTATCAAGAACTACTAAAGGCCTTAAGTTTTCAAAAATCTTGACGATCTTTTTATTTTCCATACGGGAATGCAACAAGTGAGTGCCTGATTTGCGATCACGGTCGAGTCTGCGCTCTATTATGTATGTTTCGTGCAATAAAAGAAAACCCGTACGCAGAATTTCCACTTTCTATGCGTCGGCTCAGTCGGGAACGTAATTTTTCCAATAACGTCGATCGTTGCTCAACACCTCTCGAGCCCCACACTTTATTCCTTCGGGTAACCATCCGCGACACTGCATTAACACGTTGGAAACTGGAATTTCCATCTAACAAATGACACTTGCGGACGGCAAAAGTGGGTAAATATTTATCGAACGTTCGACTTAAAATTGCATTAAAAAATCAATTTTTCATTCGTTTTTCGCAAAAAAAAAACATTACAAACTTTTTATAAGTCATATATGCAAGAATTAATTTTGAAAATCAATTGAGACGAAAGATCGAAAACCTTTAAGTGGGCTTGTCTGAAAAAAAATTATTTCGTGATATTTCGAAAAAGATCGAATGTTTGAAATAGTATTATTTGAAAAATCAATTTTCAAGAAATATGCTGTAAAAATATATAATTATTTTTACAAACATTAAAAGTACCTCATTATTATTAATAATTGATTTAAAAAATGTTGAATAAAAGAAGACGATCAAACCCAAACCGAGGTTAAAAAAAAAATAATATGAAATCAAATTTTGACTTATAGAAAGCTTCGAACGGGTTATGGCGGACTTCTACGGATGAATCCTGTCTTTTCTGAATACGGATTGAAGGATCTTCTTCCCCTGAAACTCGACATCCCCGATGAAGGCTGCACGCGTCCGAATCGGTCGATGTACTGTTTCGAAGCTGGTGAGATTTTTTATTCCCTAAATTCATTTTATATTGCTGGAAAATTCGCTAGGGAAATTCACCACGAAAATTATAGAATGACTTTTATCAATCCCTATTTTTTTTTTTTCAAACTCAGGTGAAATTCGCGTAAACGAGCAACTCGTGCTCACTTGCATGCACACTCTTCTTGCACGTGAACACAATAGAGCTGCCAAAGCGCTATCCCAAATAAATCCCCACTGGGACGACGAAACGACTTTCCAAGAGGCGAGACGTATCGTAATCGCCGAAATTCAGCACGTCACGTACAACGAATTTCTCCCGATTCTACTCGGCAAAGACGTCATGGAGAAATTTGGTCTTCTTCTCGAAAAACAGGTTAGTTCGAAAAAAAAAATATGATCGAGAAAAAAGTATCGATCCTTTTCGTTTTGCATTTCACCCGTTGTTCTTTTTTTAAACATTTTTACCCAACAAACCCAAACACGTTAGAACTACTGGGACGGATACGACCCAACTGTGAATCCTGGCGTTATCGACGCTTTCGCCGCTGCAGCCTTCAGATTTGGACATTCGCTTCTTCCCACAGCTGTCGAGAGATGGAGCAAAGCGCACAAATTTATTGGTTAGTTTGTATCGAAATCAATTTTTTTTTCATTTTTCGAGTTCTAAAATTAAATGTAAACTTTGAAGATTTGCAAGCAAATTTTAGGTTTTCAAAATTTGCAAGCAAATTTAAGGTTTTCAAAATTTGCAAGCAAATTTAAGGTTTTCAAAATTTGCAAGCAAATTTAAGGTTTGCAAAATTTGCAAGCAAATTTAAGGTTTTCAAAATTTGCAAGCAAATTTAAGGTTTTCAAAATCTGCAATAAAATTTGAGGCTTTTAAACTTCGGGGACAACTTTGAGACTTTTAAATTTTGTGAACAAATTTAAGGTTTTTAATATTTACAAACATACTCAAGTTTTTTCAAATTTGCGATCAAATTTGAGATATTGACAAACTCCAAACAAATTTAGGTTTCTCAAATTGGAAAATAAATGTAAGGCTTCTCAAATATGAAAATTAATTAAAGGTGTTTAAATTTGCAAACGAATTGAAGGTTTTACAAATTTCTAAACATATTTCAGATTTTTAAACTTTGCAAACCCAATGAAATCGTAGATTTCTTAAATACAATACAAATTCTTTTTTGTCTTATAAACTTGATTAATTTGAACATTCGATCAGCCTCCAAAAGACTGTCGGACCTCATAAGAAGACCTTACGATCTTTATCGAGCTGGCGTTCTCGACGAGTACTTTATGGGTCTGATGAATCAAGTTGCTCAAGCCATGGACGACTCTATTACTCAAGAGGTCACGAATCATTTGTTCAAAAAAGTAGGAGCGAGATTCGGCATGGATCTGGTCTCGTTCAACATGCAACGTGGTCGAGAATTCGGTATTCCGAGTTACATGGAATTTAGGTTCGTATTTCATGATCCCTCGACGAAAAAGAATATCAAGATGAATCTTCATTGATTCCTCTTTCCATAGAAAATTCTGTGGATTACCTGGAGCCGACAGTTTCGAGGATCTATTTGGCAGCATGCCGAATGAAACCATCAGACGATATAGCTCAATTTTCCAGTAAGTTACAATTTAATTAAAAAATTGAATTGAACCAAAAAATGTAATGGAATAAACATCGAATTGAAAAAAAATGAATTGAGAAAATTGAATTAAACAAACATTAAAATAAAAAATAATGAAATGAAAAAAAATCGAAATGGAAAAAATTGAATTGAAAAAACACCAAAATGTAAAAAATTCAATTGAAAAAATTGAATTCATAGAAAAAGTTGTCAAACTTGAAAAAGATCAAAATAGTGATATTTTTTTCCTAAAGGCACCCTTCTGACGTGGATTTGTGGTCCGGTGGAGTTTCTGAAAGACCATTGCCCGGAAGTATGCTCGGACCAACATTTGCCTGCGTAATAGCGACGCAATTTAGCTATTCGCGTCGTGGTGACAGATTTTGGTACGAGCTCCCGAATCAACCATCATCCTTCACCCTCGGTAGGATTATTTCTAATTGTACAAATAAAGTTGACGAATCGAGATGGACGTTGATCGAAATATTTTTCGAGTTCGCGACTAGCACTTGTATAACGAAAAAAAAAAAGAAAACCAATAATCGAATTTTTGATAACTTTGCTCGCAGAACAATTGAATGAAATCCGAAAAGCAAGACTGGCGAGGCTCATCTGCGACAATACCGATCTGATCGACACGATACAACTATATCCGATGGTATTACCAGATCATGAGATGTGAGTAAATTACGATCTCATCTTTCCTTCACTAATTAAAGTCATTAACCTCAAAAATGCAGATTAAAAAATGCGAGCAAAAAAAAAAATTATTCATGAGGAATTAATTGAATCATGAAAAAAATCTTAATAATCAAAAACGTTCTAAACAATTGATAAACAACTTTTAAACTTCGATTTTGTATCAATTAAATTTATATTTTATCAAAACACTCAAAAATTACTTTTTTTCTTTCGCTCATCATTTTTTATTTTTTTTATTGTCACAACTAAACTTTTCTACGTTATCAGAATTTTTTTTACTTTCTTTTGCAAAAGTAAACTGTCGAAAACAATTAAAAAAAAAATCGGCCAAGTGCGAGTCGGACTCGCCCATGAAGGGTTCCGTAGCAGCAAGTAACATAATATAAAAGTAACATAATATAAAAGATCGATGTTTAAAACTATCACAGTGATGGGTAGAATACGCAGTTATCGTTGTCGTTAAGGGTCTTTAAATAATGTGTATAAAGGGTCCAATCCTTTATGATAACGATTTATAACGTATTAAAAAAAAACTCCTCACAAGATGTCGTTCAAACCAATTTTCGGTGGAAGTTTGCATAGTAATGTACATCATATATTTTTTTCAATTTTATCATTCTCTTATTTTAGAAGTTACAGGAGGGGGGGGGGACACATTTTACCACTTTGGAAGCGTCTCTCGCGCAAACTATTCAGTTTAGAAAAAAATGATGTTAGAAACTTCAATATCATTTTTGAAGACCTATCC